>PVKH010027057.1:0-13089 GCA_004027955.1 Chaetophractus vellerosus
GTTTTAGTGTTTCAATAAATCCCTTAGATGAGCCTGTTTCCTTGCCATTCACTTTTGTCTCCTGACCAGAAACAGCAGGAAAAAAATCCAAATATTCATTTGCAAGCTCACTATATCATGGAGCCACCATACAGGTCAAATACGCTGAACTGCCAATTCCAGTTAACTGGGGATTTTCATCAGTCCAATTCGGATAAAGCAAGGTACTACCATAATTGGTGAATTTCAATGGTAATGATATATTCCCTTTGTGAGCATTGATTTTATGCCATGTAGAGTCTGGCAAGGAGAAGAATTTGTCAAGTTGAAGTTGTCTTAATAACCTTAGCAAAAGGTAGATCCTTAGAAAATAAAAAATCCTAGAGCAGCAAGCAGACTAAAGAGAGGGAAAAAAAGAAAAAACCTATAAAGAAAGGAGACAGTCAAATTAGTTGCTGTGTTATAAGAAAATCAAACTGAATTTGACCTTAGACATCTGTTTGTGCTTGGTGGTGTTTTTCATTGGGGTGGAGGAAGGTAATTAAAATGCCATGTAGCTGCTGGCCTTGTGTGCATTTCTACGCATAATTCAAGCTCTTATGAATCTGCCCTCTCACAGAAATAGCTGATTATAGAAATAGAACAAAACCTCTTTGATCCCTCTTGTGATACAACTGGGTCATGAGAAGCAGTATTCCAAATGTTATTCTCAGCTGTGGGTGACTCTTCATGGAAATTTTGACTTGAGGAAGCTTTGAAATGAACAATGATGGAAACCAAGGCAGAATATGAAGCAAAAGACTTGTTGGCATGAAAAACACCAAATTTGCAGAGATTACCTGTATGGACTTTGTAGTAATGTGATTATTTATGCTAAGCTTCATTGTAATAGGGGTTTTTATCTAATGAACAGTGCTTAAATGGTGCAATGATAAACATCAACTATGTGTAAAAATGAATGAATTGTTTGTGCCAGGCAAAAATCCATAATGAATTGGATATGAAAGTCAAAACAATGGGTGACATTCAGAAGATTCTCATAAACTCTTACCTGCTTTTCTGGTTGCATTGCTATCTGAGAAACTTTTGAACTATTTCTTTGTCTTCTAGTCAAAGAAGAGATCTTTTGAGCTTTGGGGATTAGGTGTGTCTCTGTCTAAAAGCAAGAACTTAACCAAAATATTTTGTGAAGAATCTAGTATCTCTTTTATTAGGATAAGGATATATAACAGTTTAGGTTTTCTTTTTTCCTTACAAAGAAGAGGCAGCCAAATACAAATTACCTTTAAAAAACCAAAGGGACTTGATGGGTTCAGGTAACTGTAAAGTTCAGTGTTCTGAAAGGCCTCAGGTGCAGCTCAGTCAGGGACCTGGCTCTGTTTTTCTGCAGTTTTCTTGTTTTTTTCCCTTCTTCATGCCACCCTCGGGCTTCCCTCAAGAATCCAAGAGGAATTTCCTGGCAAAGTAGGCTCCATGTGTTCCCACTCACACCCCTCAATCTGTTCACTGATTGTTCTACCCCTGGACCAACCCCAGTGACCTGGGGACCGGGTGGGTATTGACCTGCATATATAAGGCAAGTGGGGTGGAAACGCTCTGATTGGTTGGTTTATACCAATTTGGGGCCCATCCCAGGGGCTGGGGTCAGTTCAACCCCACCCAAACTAATGGCTGCTATACCATGGGGTGTAGTGGCTCTTCTAAGGATAATCCGAGCAACGCAAGTAAGAAGGAAAAAGGGATAACCGCTACTGAGTAGACAATGCCCACTATGGGTAATTCCTGTTAATTCTCACAGCAGCTCTTGTATTTGATGGGCAAGTATAATTGTGAAGTAAGATTTTTGCTAGAAAAAAAAAGTCCTTCTATTCTAAATTATGGTCTAAAATATTCCGAAATAATCAATGAGTTTATCAGAAACAAGTCAAAGAATCAAACTGGCAAGGATTTCAACCCAGGAAAATGGTTGAATGCAGTGGTTCTGATTCATTTAGCAACTATTTATTGAACATTTACATATACCAGGTGCTGTGCCAGGTTCTGGACAGCAAGGATCACTTTATTATTTTTCCACACTAACTCAACATTACAAAACAATTTTTGCCTCTCAGACAAACTTCAAAACACTTACCTTGTATTTCCATTTTAAGGATTAATCAAAGAGACACAGAAGTTGTAAGAAATCCTGAAAGGGAAGTAATGATCAGGGCTGAAACATTGAAGACAGTTGCATTTTTTTTTTAGTCTATTCAGTATCATCATGATAGAAATAAGTTGATATATGATTTCTGGTAGCTTTAAAAGTATTATTAGAGATTTAAATAAATAACAGGTATGTGGTTTCTCTCAAGTTTTTAGAAATAGTAACTTTTTTTTATATTCAAGAATACTCATTATTGCCTTTCTGAATCATTAGAGATGCAAGGACCCTAGATTAGGAACAATGAGGAAAATTAAGCAAAGGAAAATGTTTAGATACTGATATAGATACATCATAAAACTCTTACACACTATTGCTATTAAATTTAAGCTCAATTCTTCGCTCTTTCCTTGATAAGAAGATAAGCTCTCAGGGAGCAGCTCCCTAACTTTGACCCACCATTTAGTGCCCTACAGGAGCCTGAACAAGCCACCCTGAGCTTCATCACATGACAGTGAGCAACTCAACGCCAGACCTCAGGGTACCACCCCATCCGAGTATGAAGAATTGAGCTTAAAAATTAATATCTCGAGTATTCAGGTCACTCATATCACTCACAAATTTCTCTCTCAGAAAGAACAGCATGTATTTAAACATTAATCAAAAACCTGGCACAGAAAGACACAGAACCAGCCAACCACACAGCTGACTTCATGTCAGCAATGACTATACTGAGAACCCACCCACTTCCCGCCTTTCACGTTTCCATCCTGCCCCACATAGCCATTCTCTGTTCCCATGATCATTTTTACTAAGCCCTTCACCTCCTACAAAGCAATAGCGGGTAAGACTTATATAATTAATGTTTGTAGGGGGCTTCTAGAGCCTTGTCTGAAAGATGCCTTTGAAGAGAAAAGGATTGTTGATACTATGATCTCCTGGATTTTTTGTTCTTATCAAGACTGGTTCCATGAGATAACGCTAAAGGACTGATAGATGGGACCACTTTTATTCAGCACCTTGCAGGTGGCAAAACCATGCTGCAGGACCCAGACAAGAATGTGTGCCTGGGCAACATCAACTGCAGGAACACGCATTCTGTCAGTCAGGAAGCAGGGAGGTCTGATGCTTTAGAGACCAGGCGTGAAGTTAATTCCATCCTGCTTACACCGGGCTTCGAACCGGAAAGGTTCAAGGCACTCTGCAGGCATTGTAATTAGGTGAAGCACGAAATGAAGGCCACGCATGAAGGAAAATGGAGACGTTACATTTATTCTGCCATTAATCCAGGTGGGACTGCCATTCGGCACCACAACTCTCTCCTCCATAGAGGCTACTTTGGTTGTTGTTTGTGGAAGGAAGGAAAACTGGTCTTCACTGAGTATATACAATAAGCAGTTACTGCCAGGAGGTTTTACATTTATCTTACTTGATATTTATAACAATTCAGTGAAGGGTATTGTCCAGTTGAGAAAACTAAGGCTTGGAGAGGAAAACTAATGTGGCTGAGGTAACGTAGGCTACTTAGTGGCAGAGACAAGAACTTAGCCCAGGTCTGCATGACTCCAAGGCCAATGCTCTTTCTCCACACCAAAAACACTGGCAGAACGACAATACCAATCAAATAGGTTACTTCTTCTCGGAACTAATCCGTACCTTTGCAAAGAATAGGAGAAGCATAATTGACTTTTCAAATAAATCATTCTTAGAACACGCATGAAGCCATCTCACCCCAAACCAGCTCTAATTTCTTTACCCTACCCCTGAACTGTCGACTAGAATACACAGTTTAACATTTGGCTATTAACGGAAGTGTCCAATTTAAATAGTACCTCATTTACACCTGCCCACTGCTACTCACCCACACAAACCACTTCTATACCTCCATCGCTGGGGTCGCTACCATCACTACCATGGTAGGAGTTCCAAAAGTAAAGAAAATCAATGCATTCAGTTGTGAAAATGGAGAAAATTACCTGAAAAACTAGAATGCCTTAGGAGCAGACTCAAGAAACTGGCCCTGGACTCAAATTACCTTACCCTCATGTAGACTGAAATTTCAAATGATACTTTGTTATAATATTGGAATTCAACAAACAGCAAATCAAAGTAGTTCACAAACATCCTTTTTCTAAAATACACATTCCACCAAGAGGGCTAAGGGGCCTTCTGACATCCACAACTGAAGGAGAATTAGTTCAGATTGTTTTCCTTCCCTAACCCCTATGAAATCAATTTACTGCAAGAATGTCCATTTTTGCTGGCAGAATGAAGGTGAAAGTAGCTGATTCTGAAGCATGGGGCAGCTTGAGAGGAGCAGTGATTCAAGGGTCAGCATAGTGTGCTGGGCTTGGGGTACGAGGAAGCATGCAGTGCCACTCACCTGGGGAGACAGCACAGAGGCCCCAGTAAAAGACAACTTCCCCAAGTCAAGAATAAACAGAACATATAGCCACAAGGAAGTAAAAATAGCCAATAAGAATACGAAAAATTTTCTAACATCAATAATAATTTAAAAAAACTAAAATTAATGTAATAGACACTATTTCATCTATCAGGTTGGCAACTACCAAAACTACACAGTGTTGGCAACCACTCAGGGAAATAAGTACTCTCAGGCATTGCTGGTGGGGATAAAAATTGGTCCAACTGTTGGGTAAGGTAATTTGGCAGTAAATACCAAGTATTTAAAGTGTGAATACTGTTTGAGCTCCCGATTCCATTTACAATAACTTAGACTTAAAAAAAGTTAATTTAAAATGTACACATTTTCACCTAATAAATTTGTTTCAGCAATGTTCATGACAGAAAAAAGGGTAAACATTTAAATGTCCAACAATAAGAAATAAGAAAATTTATGATATACCCATACCAAGGAATTCTATCTGGAAAAAATGATTTTATAGAAGAATATTTAATGCAATGGAGAAACGTTAATGAGGCATATTTACGTTAAAACAGAAGACCACAGAGGAGCGGATATAGCTCAGTGGTTGAGCACCTGCTTCCCGTGTATGAGGTCCTGGGTTCAATCCCTGGTACCTCCTAATAAAAAGAAAAAAATACACAGAAGATTACAAAATTGTAAAGGCAAAACTATCTCATGTTTTGTGAAAAGAGAAAAATATATAAGGATTTGTAAGATGGTCATCAAAGTATTAATGGTGATTGTTTCTGGTTGGTGGGTTTAAAGGGCCATTTAAATGTTCTTACTGCTGACACAATTTACTAATCTTTCTGCAACAAACATGTAGCGATGCTATAATATAAAAACAAGAGGCAATGGTTTAGATTTTAATAAAGAAACAAAAAAGTCCTGGGAACTTTGCCCCCTGCTCTCAGGACTCAGGATATCGCTAATCCTCAGCTATAGCAACTGTCTCTTCCTGTGTGCCAGACATGCTGCTAAGCCCTTGACATGCATTAATTTATTTGATCCTTCCCCTATGTTAGGCATCATTAGCCCCATGGATGAGGTCCCTGTTTCAAAAGGAGTAGGCAGCTTGCTGGAGGTCATGCAGATAGTGAGGGAACTGGGCCCCCACCCCTTTGATTTGGAAGCTGATCTTCTCTACCACCAAGTTACCTGGTGCCCATTGTGGAGTGGCTAGGCTTTTTGAAGGTAGATGCAGAAAACTCTCCACCATGTATGCTATGGGCTGAATTTTGTTCTCCCCGAAATATGTTGAAGTCCTAACCCCCAGAGTCTTAGAATGGGACCTTATTTGGAAATAGTAATTTTAGATGGAATCAGTTCACTTAAAACGAGTAGGGTGAGCCTCTGTTCCAATACCACTGGTGTCCATAAAAGAACGTTAGAAGAGACACAGACAGATTAGAGACAAATACCACGTGACATCTGAGGCAGAGTACAGGGTGGAATGCCAAGACACCAGAAGTCTGTAGAGAGGCGGGGAACAGAGTCTTCCCTACCTTGTTAGGGAACTTTGGAAGAAACGTGGCCCTCCTGACACCTTGATTTCAGACTTCTAGCCTTTGCAACCATGAGACAATACATTTCTGTTCTTTTAAGTGGCCTAGTTTGTGGTACTTTGTTATGCCAGCACTGTCAAACCAAGACAACAAATCACGTAGTTTCTATGGAAAAATGTATTGGCATTCCGGACAACACACTTATAAACGAATTCTGGGAAACAAATATTTCTCAAATTGTGAATCTCCTCTACTTGTCTGTGCTGTGTGCATGCCCATGCTTATTCTTAGAGGTGGTACTTTGGGTGGTCTCTTCCCTCAATATCCACAAAACCTTGGGCAGATGTTGAACCTCACTGGGTCTGTCTCCTCCTAAGGACAGTGACTGTACCTATCTCAGAGAGTTCAGGTGAGGATTAAATAAACGAATCCCCCATACAGCTTTGTTTGCCAAGTGTCTGACCTATAACAAGCACTTGATAAATGGTAGCTATTGCCATCACTACCATTGTAGTCTCTGGATGGCAAACTCCCCAAGGGCAAGAATCACAAGTCGCATTGCTTTTCAATTCCCTAGAATGCTTATTAGATGTTTCATCAACAGATTGAAGTTAAGTAATTTCTGATGTGAAGGTCTCAGTGCTGCAAGTTGTCCCCTCTGATTGGACAAGACCCCTCCCTGGTCAACTTTCATTGACTAACAGGAGTCCTGTTTTTAACTCTTCTGCACCGCTGTGACTAGAAGAAATTCACTATTTTAAGGTGACCATCTTGCATGTTCTTACTAAACATCCCTGCAGTTTACTGATTGAATATTCAGTATCTAAACACAAAACACTTTCATGTCAACAAAGCCTTTCAGAGAAGGATGTAACCTTCCACATCTAAAAATAGTTAAATGGCATCTGACTTGTAAAATCCTTGAATGTTTATTTATGGCACCCTGTAGAAAGGTAACTGTGACCTATTTCTCTCTTTCGGCAAGAGAATAACAGGAAAGAATCAGAGTTCAACCTCTCACTGAAAATATTTAATCTGGATAAATCCTGAGGATTCTAGCAGTGTTCGTGTACTATGTCTTACTTTGAAGTCAATGATGCTGAAAATCTCACTTTAGAAAATTCTCTTAATCATTGAAGGTATAACAGTGTTCTGATTTTAATTATGATGGCAGAGTTTAACACAAATCTGTAAATATTGATAAGCACATCCTGGAATTATTCTGTGACTATTCCACAGAGCAGGCAATGAACAAGTTCTTTCATATAAATCTGCTTATATTAAATCCACCCAAGAAACCCAATTCAAAGCTGTAAGTTTCCTAAGGGCTGAGTTAACAGTCCTGCTTATAAATTCATTTAAAAGTCAAATTGAAGCCTTCACAAAATAATGGCCCAATGAATAGTCCTAGAATTTTACTCTATTGTAATGTTTTCAATTCAGTTAGAAACAACTAAAACAAAGAAGAAGTTTGATTAGACTGAGCAAGCATACCTAATGAATTTTAGCTCTGAACAGGTCACTGTTATTAAAAACCTCCAGTGGCTCTCAAATGACTTTGGCAACTAGCTAGCATACAAGCTCCTCCATGATTTGGCCACAGTCTAATTCATTTTCCCAAGACAGCTCCCTCTTCCCTTCCCATTTTCCTCCTGAATCCTTCACTCCAGCTGAGGATCACCTGTCTTTCCCAAAGAATGGCTTGCACTCTTCAGTCTCTGTGGGGCTGCAAATGCTGGACCCTTCCCAAGAATGCCTCCTTTAAGATTCTAACTATTCTGTACATCCTTCAACATCCTGCTCAAATGCCTCTTTCCCCCTTAATCCCATGGTAGCACAAAGGATAGATAAGGGGTTGGACACCCCTTTCCCATAATGTTTAATGGTAATCCCCCACAAAGATATCCCAAAAATAGGGTACTTGTTATTTAAATGCAGCTTGAAAACAAAAATCCATGGGCCAACAGTGGCTGGAGATTCACACAATAACCAAAAGAATATCAAATTCCCATCCTGGGGAGCTCTGCCACATTCTCTAATAGAACAGCAACAATCCCCTGAGTACAGAGGCAATGACCAGTGAAAGAGGATGGTCCATTGATGGGCCCTTGATAGTAACGACTATGCTTATGAGCCTTTGCTCTTGAAATTGAAACTTAGGCTAGGGCTGTAGAGTGCCTAAGAGTTACATACTGGGAGCCTCCTTGTTGCTCAAATGTGGCCTCTCTCTAAGCCAAACTCAGCATATAAACGCAATAACTTTCCCCCAGTGTGGGACATGACTCCTGGGGATAAGACTCCCTGGCACTGAGGGATTGCTACCAAGTACCAACAAGCAATGCAGCTGGAGAGGAAAAAAAAAAAAAAGACCTTCACTAAAAGGGGGGAAAAAGTAAAGATAAATGAGTTTACCTGGCTAAGAGACTTGAAAGTGAGTGGGGAGGTCATTCCAGAGGTAACGCTTATGCACATCTCAGCAGGATCTCATTGACAGACAAAGTAGTTACTACCCCAAATAACAGGGCTCCTGAGGGCTCTGGAAACATCCAGACACTATAGTTAATCCTGAGCAGATAGCTCAGGAGTTTGGTCCCTTGCCAGTGGGCCCTACTTTGGAATTTATGCTCCCCAGGATGACAGAGTTGGACTCAGTTGTGGTTTCCCTGCACATGGCTCTTCTGTCCTTCTATTTGAACTTATAATTAGTACTAACATTGGTAGGTGTACATCCAAGAGACTTAAATCTTTGGGCTGTCCATTTGCTAGCTGGTCCCTGAATCTCAATGGAATTGCAACACCTACTCTTCAGTTCACTGGACTCACCCAGGACAACTAACAAAGAGGTGATGATGGACAACCAACATACCAAGGAACTGAGAGTGTCTACAACTGCAAGCAAGAGAGTCCCATCCATCAGCCATATGGGATCGAAGCCACCTTCCCCCTCAACTAAAGGTGGAGTGGACACCACCATCCCAGAATCCTCAGGATTGGGGAATAAACTATGGACTAAAGTAGACTTATAGTATTCTATTATAGACTTATTGTGATTCTAGCAGTGGAAGAAATATTGATGTGGAGGCAGTGGTCACTGGAGGCTCTGAGGGTCGAGAGAGGGAAAAACAGGTGTAATATGGGGACATTTTCAGGACTTGGGCATCATCATGAATGACATTACAATGACAGATACAGGCCATTATATATCTTGCCATAATCTACAGAATTGGGTGGGAGAGAGTGTAAACTACAATGTAAACACTAATCCATGCTTAGTGGCAATGCTCCAAAACGTGTTTATCAATTGCAATGAATGTACCATACTAATGAAAGATGTTGCTAATGTAGGAAAACATGGGAGGTGTGGGAAGCAGGGCATATGGGAACCCCTATATATTCTCCATAACATTTATGTAATCTAAGTATCCTTTAAAAAATAAAAAAAAATGAAAAGAGAAAAAAAAATCCAGGGGCCACCCCCACCCCTCCCAACATGATTGCTGCCCCTAATTCTATACAAAACTTGTGGAGCCATCACTACTGAAATCTCCCTTTAAAATGGAATCTTCTCTCTTAGTGCCCATGTGCAGTTTCCCCTTTCCTTTGGCCTTTCCTACATCCCATCTTGCATAATAGTTGCTTGCATTTTGACTCCCATCTTCTTTTCTCCATTTCCTGAGAGCAGACATTCAGTCTTGTCCACCATGTAAGCACCCACACTGCCTAGAAGGGAGCATTGCTCAGAGGAGGTGGTCAATATTTAGGGGCCTGGAAATGAGAACAAACAAATGAAGGGCAGCAAGTTAGTCCTATTACTTTCAAGTATACAAACTAACATTTCTGTCAGTGATCTCTGTCCATCAACTCTTTGGTTTCATTTTTAGATCACTTTTCCCACTGTCCCATTTATTTAGTCCCCACTGTGAAGTTGAAGGAGAGAGAGTGCTTAATGATTAAAATGAAAGCATGGATCATCTTTTTCCAATTCATAGTAAAAAATCATTAATTTATAGTTAGAACTTCTCAATTCTAAATTTTACTCAAATCTTCGTTATCTAGATACTATGCACATGGGTGTACAGTTAATATATGACTATCATGGGTTCATGCCATCTGAACACAGAACCACTCTCCCAACCCTTTAATATAATCTTATTCCCATTGCACCAAGTGGTTCAAAATACTACAGTCTGCTTCTAAGGGTCTCTATTTTAAAAGCTGCATAAAGCAGCAGCTTTCAAATGTAGAAAATAGAATAGGCAAGACATATGTCAGCACCTAAAATAAAGTAAACTGAATTTCAGTGAACACAATCTTCAAAACTAGAGAAAACACATGCAAAACCTGGGAAATTTGTAAATTCCATTTTGTAAATGGTGGTTTAATTACAAAATGCATCATTTTCCTCTCTGGCCTATTATGTGATTTGAGCTACTGGCCTGTGCTAGATGGTACATACCATAACCTTTTATATATCAACAATCAAGTCGTCTCTATAAAAGTTTTAACTATGTTGTACTTTTTGTAACTATCTAGATGTAGATTCATTTATTCTAGACTTCTAATTTCTATTTACATCTTGGTCTTCTATTTCCAGACTTTATTAATGTTCCTATTGAGATTGTCCATCTAGCAATATCCTGATGACCAGCTTTGACAAGTAAAAACTGCAGTGCTTCGAGTTTTGATTCCTACCTTGATGACTTAGTATTCTCAGATTAAAAGTGCTATGGCAGTGTATGGTATGCCTTTTTTTCCATGTTCAAGGCACAGTACACTGCCCTTCTCCAGGCTGCAGCTGAGTATGGCTGCTCTCAGTTAAGCAGCATAACATTTGTTTCCAAAGAGATTACATTGCCCTGCTAAATACTGCAATTCTTTAACAAACTGTTATTTTCTTTAAACTACTTATTTCCTAAAAATGGAATGAGATCAAAATCTATCCCTAAAATTTCTTAGTCTATTGTATCTAATACATTATATTAAGCTATTTGGAAGGCTAAAGCCAGAAAAGCCAAATTTCTATATTTTGCCTTTCAACCAACATGTACTGAGAATTAGTCAAACTCTTATCTGCTAGAACCAATTCAGCCCCGTCTATGAAAAAAGAACTTGCTTTTTTTGTGTATTTCTTGGAAAATGCGTACTTCAATAGGTTTGCAGAGCATGAAGGTTCATAAATAGCCTGTATTTTTCCAACAGCAAAGCTAAAGTTAGCAACTTTATTTCAAGCCTCCTTGGGCTTTTTCCCTCCCAGAAAACTATGTATCAATTTAAACAATAAACGGGCATAAATGTTCACACATCTAATAAAAATGATCTAATAAAAATGTTAAGAAAATATAGATGGTCATTTACATGATAGTGGCAATTACTTTAAGTCGTAAAATTTCACACAGCTCTTGATATTTCAGAAATCCTGTAGAGCCTTTCTCTTTTCTTTCACTTTCATCACAGATTGCTAGCCAACCAGACCCAAGAATCTTTGATTTTTAAAAATTTCTGAAACTGAAAACGGAGACTTTCCTACAGAAAATCCACATTTTTGGAACTCTTTACGGCATGGACCTATTATCCAGTGTCATTTAATTAATCTCAGGAGTTTAGGAGATGATTTATTCAGCAGTAGTACTACAAAGAGATACACCATTATCTTCATTTATGCACAGCGTGAATATTATTTTTTCATGTTATAATTAGGGTATATATAAATACTTGGGGGGAGAACTTTAGACCAAGAAATAAATGTTTTAAATAAATGAAGTAAATAAAAGCAAAAGTCTGTGAACTAGGTCACCATGCAGTTCTTTTAGAATTCAGTGATGGGAGACAATTTTGGGCTTTGGGTATTTTGACTTGGTTTTTGGTTTGTTTCCTTTTTTCAAAAAACAGTATGCTTCCTCCTTTCTGACTATAAAAATTAGAAAACTTTCTGTTTCTCTGCCTTAGCTGCCAGGAAGCTCAGGATTGAATTAAGGGCACAGTCACTTAAGTTTTCCTCCTCATGTTTAAGCATATTATTTACATCTTTTCATGATCTTTTAACTCATGTTTGCTTATTTCTATTTTATCATTCCAATGTATCTCTGCCTTATATAAATGGAAAGAAGTAGGGAGTTCATTATTCTCAAAAAGAAATTCATTTAAACCCTTTATTGTGTACCCATGGTGTGTCAGGCACTATTGTAGAGGACTGGAAGATGGTTAATTAGACGGTAGTTTTTATGACAGAAGTGATTAGTTCACTGGGCACTTAAGAGAGGGGGGGAAATCTGCCAATCAAAACAAATTTTTAAAAATTTAAAAGAGTTGCCTTTAAAAAAGAAAAGCTTGCCAACACTCACCCCTTCACAAACTGTAGGTTGATATAGTGTGTTACCTTCTGACTGTTGCTCATTGGACTATGGAAGATTAGCTATTTGATTACACAACCCGCTTCTCAGGGCTGCTGCAATAAAACCAGTCTTCATGCTTGGCCATGTGCTAAGCACCAATAATACCATGAAATGAAAGTGTTTGAATAAATTGCTCCTGGACAGCATAGATCAATTTAAACTTTCCAACTTCTAGGAAAGGGGGGTTTGTATCTTAAATTTCCTACCTTGGAGCCTCTGATGCAATGGAAAAGTAGCCCATACCCAGGCAAGCAAGAAATATGATGCACTTGGTTGGCTGACCAGGCAAGAATACTTGTTAACTGCTAAAGCAACTCCTTTTCAGAGATGACTTCAAGGTTGGTGGGCCTAAATTCGCCCTTGCTTTCAGCATATGTCACACAGTGACCCTAGGCCGGCCTGCCTGCTGCCAGCCTGATGTTGGGAAACATACTGAAATTTACAAGGATCTTGCCCTTGGCCTCCACTCCCTAGTCACAGCATTCTCACACTTTCTAAGGCTTGCCAGCACACAATAGCCCTGTAGTCAGGCAAGACAGTCCAACCAGACTGCCCACAGATGCGCACGTGCTTGTCACCTGCCTCAGCAATTGCAAACAGGCTAGCTCTTCTCTGGGCAACCTGCTGGTCCTCCCTCCCTTTGCA
>PVKH010027058.1:0-13087 GCA_004027955.1 Chaetophractus vellerosus
GTTACTCTTAGGAAGGGGTTGGTGACTGGAAGGGGGTACAAGCAGGGTTTCTGGGGTGCTGATAATGTTCTAGTTTCTGATCTGGGTACTACTTACATGAGTGTACTCAGGTTGTGAAAATTCAAGTTGTTTACTTATGATTGCACATATTTCTGTATGTATATGTACACACAGAACTTAAATTTTTTATTTTAAACCTCAGTTTAAAAAAAAGCCTATTACATTTGTTTTAGGAAAGGCTAGATGTGACCCAAGCTTTAAAACAAGTTAAATTCATATTCGTGCAAAACATATATACTGAACATGGCTAAATAATTTGCTGACAGAAGTCGGACAAGTAGTGAGGGGAAGCATGGGAAACACAAGGTGGGATGAGATTGATTTTCCTGGGGAAAGACTAGGGAGTTGAAAAAACCTTTCCTGAGGAAGTAATAGTGTTTAAGCCGAAACTTGATAAATAATGAGGTCTGTTTCTATTGTCTGTTTTTTCTCTTGGGTTTTTGGTCACGCCACAGGCTGTGACCAAATGCCTGGTGATTTTTAATTGAATGTCACACCTTGCATATGAAAAATTATAGAGCTAATATAAGACTGTAGATGATATTATCTTCTTTCACAAAGGATTTACATTTGCTTCTAGAAAAAGCTACCCTAGTGTAGCAGTTTGGCAGTTTGATATAGTTATGAATTCCAAAAATAGATATTGGATTATACTTGTAAACTGGTCTGTTCATCTGGGCATGATTAAGTTATGATTAGGGCTTTGGCTGGGCCAGGTCAGTAGGGCATTGAGCCCCACCCCTTGGTGGGTGGGGTCTCAAAGATAAAAGACATGGCAAAGGACAGAGTTGGAGTTTTGAGTTGGAGTTCTGATGTTGGAGTTTTCATGCTGGAGCCTGGGGAGGCCAGCAGATGGAGGAGCCTGGTTGTGAGGAAGGCGAGAAAGCCCCAGGATAGAGACAAGCCATTTGTCTGATAGTCTACAGCTGACCTTGTGGAAGAAACAGAGGAGCTGAGCCCAGAGAGAAACGGAGCCCCAGGAAGAGAGGAACCCAAGAAGCCTAAACCCTGGCAAATGTCTGCAGCTGTCTTGCTCTAACATGTGGCCATAGACTTTGGTGAGGGAAGAAACTTATGCTTTACAGCCTGGTAACTGTAAGCCTCTACCGCAAATAAATACCCTTTATAAAGGCCGACAGTTTTCTGGTATTTTGCATCAGCACCCCTTTGGGCCGACTAATACACCTAGCAACATTGTAAATCCCAGATCATTAATCCAATCATGGAGATAATGCAAAATTAAAATTCAGTCCCTATGTGGGATGGTCTATTTCTGGTTCACTATTTTTTTTTTGTTTTTAATATCAGCTCTATTGAAACATAGTTCTATACCATAAAACTCACCCATTTAAAGTATAAATTCAGTGTTTTTTAGTATATTCAGATGTTTGCAGACATCACCACAATTTTAGAACATTTTAATCACCTCAGAAAGAAACCCCGTACCCTTTTAACTATCACCCTATTGCATCTCAGCCCTAAGTAACCACACATCTGCTTTCTGTCTATAGATTTGTCTATTCTGGACATTTCATATAAATGGAGTCATGTCATATGCAGTCTTTTGTGACTGCCTTCTTTTGCTAAACATAATGCTTTCAAGGTTTATCCAAGTTGTAGCATCTATCAGTACTTCATTCCTTTTTATACTACTCCATTATATCCCATTTTCTTTACCCATTTATCAGTTGATGGACATTTAGTTTATTTCTATCTTTTACTTATTATGAATAATGCTGCTATAAACATTCAGGTACACATCTTTATATGGACATATGTTTTAATTTCTCTTGGCTATATACCCAGGAGTGGAAATGCTTAGGTAACTCTGTGTTTAACACTCTGAGGAATTGCCAGTGGTCTTTCAACTTTAAGTATAATGTTAGCTGTAAGTTTTTTGTAGATGCCTTTTATCAAGTTGAGGAAATTCTCCTCTATTTCTAGTTTTCTGAAATTTTTTTTTTCATGATAGGGTGTTGGATTTTGTCAAATGCTTTTTCTGCATCTAAGGAAATTATCCATACAGTTTTTTTTAATTCTGTTTATATGGTGTATTACATTAATTGATTTTTGTATTTAAACCAACTTTGCATTCTGGGGATAAATCCCATTTGGTCAGGGTGCATAATTCTTTATATAATGTTTCTGGATTCAGTTTGATAGTACTTTGTTGAACATTTTTGCTTCCATATACATCAATCGGGGTAATACTAGCCTCATAGAATGAGTTGGGAAGTGTTCCTGTCTCTTCTATTCTTGGAAGAGTTTGTGAAGAATAGGTATTAATTCTTCCTTAAATGTTTGTTATAATTCACCAGTGAAACCATCTGGTCCTGGGTTTTTCTTTGTGAGTTATTATTATTATTATTATTACTGATTCAATCTCTTTGTTTCTTTCAGGTCTGCTCACACTGTCTTTTTTTAATATATATCAGTTTTGGTAGTTTGTGTCATTTTAGGAATTTGTCCATTGCTTGTAAGTTATCTAATTTATTGGCATAGTCTTCCTCTATAATACTTTATATTTCTGTAGGTTGGTAGCAAGGACCCTTCTTTTATTTCTGATTGTGGTCATTTGAGTCTTCCTTCTTTTTATTGGTCAATCTAGCTAAAGGTTTGTTGATCTTTTCAAAGAACCAGCTTTTGGTTTTGTTGAGTCTCTCCTGATTTTCTGTTCACTACTTCATTAATTTCCACTCTAATCTTTTTTTTTTAATTAGAGAAGTTGTAGGTTTACAGAAAGATTATGCAGAAAATATGCAGAAAATAAAGAGTTCCCATATACCTGTCCCCATTTTTAACATTTGCATTAGTGTGGTACTTTGTTACAATTGATGAAAGAATATTATTATAATTGTACGAATAACTATACTCTATCGTTTATATTAGGGTTCACGATTTGTGTTGTACAGTCCTATAGTTTTTTTTGTTAATTTTAATTATGGCAACATATATCCCAGGTAAAATTCCCCCTTTAAACCACACTCAGGTATATAATTCAGTTGTGTTAATTATATTTACAATGTTGTGCTACAATCACCACTACACATTACCAGAACTTTTCCATCAACCCAAATGAAAACTCTGCACCAACTAAGAATTAACTCCCCATTCCCTATCCCCACCCCCTGGCCCTATGGTATCTCTAGATATTTCATATAATTGGAGCCATACAAAATTTGTCCTTTTGTGCCTGGCTTATTTCACTCAACATGATGTCTTCAAGGTCCATCCATATCGTTGCATGGATCAGAACTTCATTCCTTTTTACTGTTTTGTAGCCTATCACATCATCTCTCCTAGAGAATGTTCCACGTCCACTTGAGAGGAATATATAATCTGCTGCTGTTGGGTGGAGTTTTCTACAAATGTCTGTAAAGTCTAGTTGGTTTATCGTGTTGTTCAAGTCTTCTATTTCCCTGTTGATATTCTGCCTAGTTGTTTTTGAAAGTGGGATACTGAAGTCTCTAACTAATACGGCTCAATGATCTCTTTCTCCCTTCATTTCTGTCTGGTTTTGCTTCATGTATTTTGGTGCTCTGTTTTTAGGTGTTTCAAAGTCTATTTTATCCTATACTACTAGTATGGCCAATCTAGCTGTCTTGTGGTTGCTGATTTTGGTATATCTTTTTCTATCCTTTTGCTTTCAACCTACTTGTATCTTTCATTCTACAGTGGGTCTCCTATAGAGAGCAATAGTTGGGTCTTGTTTTTTTTTTTTTTTTTTAATCAGTCTTACCATTTTTACCTTTTGATTGAGTTGTTTAATCTATTCACATTTAATGTTATCACTGATGTAGTTGGAATTATCTCTGCCATTTTGCTTTGTTTCTAAGTACCTCATGTCTTTTTCCTGTCTTCTTTGTTGCTTTCCTTTGCATTAAGTGAATATTTTCTAATGTAGCATTTAAATTTCTTTAATGGTGTTTCTCTATATTTTTGAGTTATTCCCTTAATGGTTGCTCTAGGGCTTATCATCAATTTCAGCTTTATACAAACTTAATTTCTCTGAGATATAAAACTGTTTCTTCTATATAGCTCTAGTTCCTTTCCCCCTTTTTGTGATATTACTGTTATACATATTACAACTATAAACATTACAAACTCAACAACACATTGCTATAATTATTACTTTATATAATTTCCTGTCTCTTAAGGAAGCCATGAGAAGAAGATAGAGCAAGTTCTTTGTTTTATTAGCCTTCTTATTTATCATTTTTGGTCACTCCATTTTTCCATGGACTTGAGTTACTATCTGGAGACATTTTTTTAGCTCAAATACAACTTTGCTCCCACATACCTCCTTTGTGCTACTGTTAGAAAATATATTGTATTTCTATATGTTATAGGACCAACAATACATTACATATATATTGTTTTATATAATTGCTTTTTTAATCAGTTAAGAGAAGAAGTATGAATTTATACTGTCTTTTATGTTTACATAATTACCTTTATCAGTGTTCTATGTTTCTTTTGTGTAAATTTGGATTATTGTCTGAGTTCACTTGCTTTCTGTCCGAAGTATTTTTTGGTAAGGTAGCAACAAATTCTCTCATTCTTTGAAAATCTGTGAATATCTAATTCACCTTTATTTTTAAAAAATGTATTAGGGGAAGTGGATGTGGCTCAAGCAATTGAGCTCCCGCCTACTACATGGGAGGTCCCAGGTTTGGTTCCCAGTGCTTCCTGGAGAAGACGAGCAAGATAGCAAGCTGGCATGACGGGCAGGCATGGTGGGCTGACGCAACAAGATGACACAACAAGGAGACACAAAGAGGAGAGACAATGAGAGACACAACAAAGCAGAGAGCTGAGATGGCTCAAGAGGCTGAGCACCTCTCTCCCACATGGGAGATCCCAGGTTTGGTTCCCAGTGCCTCCTAAAGAGAACATGAGAATACAGTGAATGGCCACAGCAAATGGCCACAGAGAGCAGACAGCAAGCACAAACAACGAGGGGGTGTGTGAAGAAATAAATAAAAAGTAAATCTTCCAAAAAAACGTGTGTTAGACATTTTCTGCTGGATATAAGATTCTTGGTTGATAGGTTATTACTTTGAGCCCTGTAAATATGTTTATCCCACCACCTTCTGGCCCCCATTGTTTCTACTGAGAAGTCAGCTATTAATCTTATTGGGGTTCCCTTATAATCGATGCATTGCTTTTTCTTGCTGCCTTCAAGTCTTTTTTATTGTCTTTGGCTTTAGGCATTTTTACTATGACATATTAATTTGTGCATCGCTTTGTTTTTATTTTATTTGGAGTTCATTATGCTTCATGGAATATAGATTAACATTTTTCAAGAAGTTTGGAAGTTTTCTGCCAATATTTCTTTGAATGTATTTTCTGTTCCCTTCTGTCTCCTCTTTCTGATACTCCCATTATGCATATTTGGTGCACTTAGTGGTTTCTCTGAGGATCTGTTCATTTTTCTTCACTCCTTTTTCCTCTGTGTTCTTAAAATTGCATAACCTCTATTTATTTATCTTCAAGTCCACTGATTCTTTCTTCTCCCAGTTCAAATCTCTTATTGAGCCCCTCTAGTCAGTTTTTCACTTGAGCTATTTTACTTTCCAACTCCACAATTTCTATTTGGTTCTTTTTCAATAATTTCTATCTCTTTATTTATATTCTCTATTTGATGTGCCATTGTCAACATACTTTCCTTTACTTCTTTAGTCATCGTTTTCTTTAGTTCTTTGAACATCTTTATAATGGCTATTTTGAAGCTTTTTCTGTTAAAACCAACATCTGGTCACTCTCACAGGCAGCTTCGGTTGCCTGTTTTTCCTTCCAATGTATGAGTCATAATTTATGACATATATGGTTATATGTATGTCTCATAATTTTTTTTTGTTGGAAACTGGACATTTTAGATGATATATTGCAGTAATTCTGGATACTTTCCCCTCCTCCTCCACTCCAGGGCTTGTTATTTTTTTTTAGGATAATTAGATTACATAAATGTTACACAAAAAATATAGGGATTCCCATACGCCCCACCTCCCATACCTCCCACATAAACATCTTTTATTAGTGTGGCACATTGATTGCAATTGACAAACACATCCCAAGGCTTTGCCATTAAGCATGGACCATAGTTCACATTGTAGACCACATTCTCTCCCATACAGTTCTTCATGTTATATAATGATATAAAATGGCCTATATCTGTCATTGCAATGTCACTCAGGACAATCCCCAAGTCCCGAAAAATCCCCTGTGTTACAACTGCTCTTCCCTCTCCCTGCCCCCAGAGCCTCTAGTGGCCACTGGCTCCACATCAATGTTGCAATTTCTTTCATTGCTTTAATCACAATATGTCTATAGTAGCATACCAGTAAGTCCACTCTAGTCCATAGCTCTGCCCCCCATCCTGAGGAGTCTGGGATGGTGATGTCCCCTTCACCTCCAAGTGAGAGGGGGCTTATATCCCGTGGGGAAGATGGATAGGACTATCCTGCCTGCAGCTGCAGACTCTCTCCATTCCCTGGGATGGCTGTTGTCCATCATCATCTCCCCACAGGGCTTGTTATTTTTATTTGATCATTTATTTTAGTGACTGACGATTATTTTAGTGAAGCCTACCCTGCCCTCCCACAGGATATGAAGCCTCTGTGTTGCTTCTCAGGGGGTACAGCCCTGGGTGGGTCATCCTGGGATATCACCGGGTTTGGCAGGGCTCTCTTTGTCTCCCACATTGACCACACACAGCTGTTAAGTTCCACTAATTGCCAGCTAATTATGCTATTGTTTTCAGCCATGCCTTGGGGCACAAATTGTTCCACAAACTGATGCAGTCAAATTCCTTTGTGGGGATAATTCCTGAGTCCAGTATTTGAGATTTGTTCTGACCCCAGGAAGACTCTTTCCAGCTGTTTCTTTCCCTGTTTCTCTCCAGCAAACTAGCCAGCCTATCATTTAGTCTATATGTCCAATGACTCTACCAATCTCCTCCCAGTCACCTTTCACCACAACGTCCACTGCTTTTGAGAGCACACATGGGCTTGAATTTTTCCACTTTTTGTTCAGAATTATGTCAGTTCCTTTGGGAAGATATTTGGAGTTCTTTGTTCCATGGACTGCTTCTCCCCACAGGCAAAATCTCTGAGCCATGACTCTGGATGGGAGTAGGGACAATGGTGGGATTCTCTCTGAATGAGTTAGGAGCTGAGCACTATGTGGAGTTAAGTTCAACAGCCCCAATCTCTTCAGCTTGCCTCCCTCCCCACAAGCCAAGGCAAGGGCATTTGGGCACACTCAGCAGTGCTGTGTCCAAAGTAAAGCCTCAATCCCACGAGTGGGCACTGGGCAGAAGAAAGCACCCATCTCTTGGCCACAATTACCCAGAACTTAGCCTCAGATACACGTAGCTATGGGAAAGATGAGAAATGCTGCCATTCTGCATTTCTTGGGGAGACAGCCCTCCAACTGGGAGCTGGGGGGAGAGAGAGCCTTGTGTTCTTGGCTGTACCAGGCTGGTGGAGAGTTTCTATCTCACCAACCTGGAGGGGGAGGAAAGAGGGAGAGAGTGGATCTTGGTTAAAATACTACATTCTGTTTCACTTTTTTAGCAGATTTTCTTGAATAAGTGCTTCTTCATTTTCTGTATGTGCTTAAGACCATTCCAGAGACGTAAAATTTCTTTTTAAAGCAATTTCCACTAGCTTCACTTGGGGTTAGAGTCAGGTACATGGAGCTCCTCATGCTGTCATGCCAGTGTGGAAGCTGGTTCACTCTTACTTCCAGGGTGTAGTCCCTTGAGGTTCCAACCTGGGAAGTTTGTCAGGACCCCTTTTCTTTGGCTGGCTCAGAACTCCTTTTTTTTTTTTAATCTCCCCAGCCCCATGAGTTTGTTAAAATTCTCAGTTTGCTTCTTAGCCTCTTGGCCTTTCAGAATCAGAATTACCTTGAGAGAAAAAGAGTGTCAAATATATTAACCTGTCTGGGTGTCCCTTTTCTCCTATCTTATCCCTGCAATCCCTCATTGCCATAGTAGCTCTCCAATATCTTCAGAGAGATGGTTTTTAAATATTTGGTTCAGATTTTTTAGTTATCCTCAGAGGAAAGATTGTTCTGGAACAATGTGATCTACAATTGATGGAGATTTGAAGTAGAATGGTTAACAGCGTGGATGGAGAGAAACATTTAGGAGGTGGGATCAATAGAAACTATCGATTGATTGGATGTAAGGAAGAGGATATGGGGCCCTTCACAGAAACAAGTTTTTTAGGTTTCTTCCACCTTTTTTTCCTCTTGTCAGAGCCACAATTTTATTTGGGTGCTCACACTATGTGGCTCCTTCCCCAGTTCCAAGTTGCAAGTCATAGTTGGTCTGAGTCAGCCATGGTGGTCTCATCTCTCTTTCTAGTGATTGGTTCAAGGATGGCCATGTGACCCAAAAGTGGCCAATGGGATCTGAGGGGAAATGTGCAGGAAGGATAGGTCTCCAGGGAAAACTTTTCTATGATGGGGGAGAAGATGCACATCTTCTTCACCAGATGGGATCATGTCTGATCTTTGCTTGTTGTTTGCTTTTGTTTTTAGAAGGCACCGGGGAACGAACCCGGGACCTCCCATGTGGGAAGTAGGTGCTCAATCACTTGAGCCACATCTGCTCCCACACACTGCTTCTTGATGGCATTTTTGAACCATTAACTTATCTAGCCTTGGAGCTTAGCTCCAACCTCTGAGCTTCAAGTTGTGTGAGAAAATAAGCTTTTACTGATGAAGCTCCCTGTAGTAGAATTATCTGTCACTTGGACAGAAATCAACTCATACACTCCTCCTCTAAAAGCACCTTGTCAAAGCGTTCAAGTCTTTTCAATCCGATCCTCCCTGCCCTTCAGGCTTCACGTTGGCTTCTATCTTTGTCCACTTTTCTGATCACAAAGCCCTTTCATATATCTTGTCTCATAAAATCCTCCCAAGACCCCTAGCACTTAGGACTTTTTCAATCTCTATTTTACAGGTAAGGAGACCAAGGCTCGGAGATTTAAGACTCAACCAAGATCATCCAACTAGTAAGTGGCAGAGCCTTTGCTCACTCCTCCTGGTCCTGGGGACACCACATCTTCAGCTCTAATCATGACCTTAGGCCACCTTTTTCATGAACTTTATGAGGACTTTTGCTGACACAGAGGTTTTCCTTGTCTCTGCCCACACATTGTGCCTTTCCTCAAAGATATCCTGGAAAACCTTAACTTTATTTCCACTTTCAGAAATCTTCTCTAACCTGAATTCAGATTGGGCTCAAACATCACTCCAAGTATAAGACACAGATCCCCTGGGCAACAGTGACTGGATTATGGGCGACCACATGACCCAGGATGAACCAGAGTAAATTCAGAAACTTTCACAGGAACCATTGGGAAAGAAAGAGGTCCTCTCCTCCCACTGAGGGGTTCATTTGGTGGAATGTGAGCCTGAGGATGCCAGGGACTTCTGTGCCACCTTGTAGGAAGCCCACACAGAGGAGAAAAGAGAGTGATGGGAAAAGGTTGGTCTTTCTGATATTGTCTGTGTCCAC
This sequence comes from Chaetophractus vellerosus, assembly GCA_004027955.1. Taxonomy (NCBI): domain Eukaryota; kingdom Metazoa; phylum Chordata; class Mammalia; order Cingulata; family Chlamyphoridae; genus Chaetophractus; species Chaetophractus vellerosus. The sequence continues at coordinate 9,593 of PVKH010027058.1, forward strand.
TGCCTTACACTTCCCAGTTGCATGAGCCATACCTCCTAATTTTTGTGTCAGCATCTGACTTGTAATTCTGTTGCATCAATCCAAAGTCCTAATTAATAGGCATCTTCTAATTTCTGACAACTTCTCTCAGTTGTTTATTCTTTCTTTTTTTTTATAAGTCTTTTTTTTATTGTTGTTGTTTTTTAATCTGTTTTTTATTTATTTATTTATTTATTTTTGTCACATGTCCCCCCCCCCTTTCTGCTTGCTCTTGCTGTGTGTTCATTTTTTTCTGTGTTCTTCTATGTATGCTTCTTGTCTCCCCCCATTTTGTGGCGACACACCGAGTCGGCCCACCACTCAGGCGGCTCGCCCCACTCGTGGGTGGCTCCATTCTGTTTTGCAGGCAGCACAGCTCCGTGTTTCACGGGCGGCTCAGCTCCATGTTTCGCGGGTGACTTTGCCCTGCCCGTGGGGGCTCCGCCCTGCCTATGGCGGCTTTTTGCCTTGCCCACAGCGGCTTTGCCCCGCCCACGGTGGCTTGCCTTTCTCAAGGCCGTCTGCCCGCTCAGAGAGGTCCCCGGGAACCGAACCCAGGGCCTCCCATGTGGTATACCGGCGCCCTATCCACTGGGCTATACAGCCGGCCCCTGTTTATTCTTTCAATAAATGATTTCAAGCATTTATCATGTTGAAGGTCTCTGCCTTCCTCAGGTTCACAGCCTTGTGGAGAAGACAGATATCAACCCAGAGTAAACACAAGTTAAGGTATAATAAGAAAAGGTGGAAAGTACTCTGAAGTGGCCAATGGAAGGAAAGTATCTGGGGAACCTGGCCTAGGTTGAGGAGTTAGGGCCAGATCATAGGGCACATTGCAGAACATGTTTAGAATCCTGATCTTCATCCTAAAAGCAATGAAATGTTTTTGTTTTTGGATTTTGTTATTTTTTGTGGGATAAGGTTTTGTATGTTATCATTTTTTACCCCCAGAGTTCTTTCAAGCCCCCCTTTCCTTCCTCCCACCATTCAAGTCATCAGGCCATTTCTTTGCTTGTTGACTCAAGGAAAGGGTATGCCAAAGCAGTAAGTAGAGAAGAAAACATGAGTCTTTTCATGGCTTTTGGTTTAAACAAGGTTTAAGTTTATTTATCTCAAGAAATGGTCCAGAGGGGAGCAGCCCAGAGCTGGCATATCATCGTTTGTCCACAAGATCATCGGGGTCCCACGTTCCTTCCATTTGCTGCTCTATCCTAGGGTTTTGTCCTTGTCTACTTGGTTGCAATATGTTCACCTCCATGTTTGCATTCCAGCCCACAAGATAGAGAACTCTGAGTGGGCAGCTTGGATGGAACTCATCACTTCCAGCATCCCATTGATCGGAACATAGTCACATTTTCTTTTCTGTGCATATTTTAGCTATTTTTTGGTGGTTACCATAGGATCATAATTAACATCATAAATTTAAAATGATGTACTATCTACTTCGAATTGATACCAACTTAGCTTCAATAGCATACAAAAACTCTACTCCCATACAGCTCTACACCCTCTTATGTTATTGTGCCCCTGCCCCAGGTTTAACCATTGTTGATTGTTGAGGGCCAAAGTTGTCCCTTTGTTTGGTGGTTTTCCAAACTATTTTTGCAAAGACAGTATTACTTATCATTTGTGGTCACTGAAGTCTCTGTTCTGTTATTTCAACAGTCAGCCAGTCACCTGGCAGAGATTTCTTCATATGCCTGAAGCCAGAAAACAAACAAACAAACAAACAAAAAGAAAACTTTTCCTGGTTTTGGTCTTTGTAGCTTGACTCTGACTGAGGCACTCCTTCAGCACTAAGCCAAATCACTATAACTCTACCTTGGTCTTCACCTCCTGCTTGCATGGAGTCCACTCCAGGTGAAAGTCTGGAGTTCACTCAGTTTTTTTCTGAGCATACATCCAGGAGTCCTGGGAGGAACATTCACTCTGTCTTCCCCAGTATATGTGGTGGTCCTTTTGAGTCCTTATTCCTCAAGAAGCTCCCTCAGTGATCCATCAAACAAGTCAAAATGCACAACCATGACATTTTAAGAACAAAGTTCATATTAGCCTCCTGGAAATGGAAAGCTGCACCCAGAAAACAGGCTGCTGTCCCCATGTCTGTCACTGATGCACTGGGGAATAAGAGGTGATAGACAGGTAAGCAAAAATTCCACAAATCCTTCTTTCCTAAATCTAGCTGTCTTTTTCTTTATTAAACATTCCTCTGGTTCCTATAAGTTTTTTTTTTAATTAGATTACAGTGTTCCCAAAAAGTTGATTCTGTCTGTTTTTGACAGCCTGTGGTTGTTCCTATCAAGGGATCCATTTTCTTGAGCTCTCTACTCTGCCACTTTATGTCCTTGCACCTATGATTAATTTTTCAAAGAACTGTCAAACTGTTTTCCAAAGTGACTGCACCATTTTACATTCCTACCAGCAATATATGAAGATCCTATTTCTCCACATCCTTACCATTTGTTATTGGCCATCTTTTTTTATTATAGCCATCCTAGAGTACTCAAAGTAGTATCTCATTGTGGTTTTGATGTGCATTTTTCTGTTGACTAATGATATTGAACATCTTGTCATGTGCTTATTGCTATTTGCATATCTTCTTTGGAGAGATGTTTATTCAGATCCTTTGCATGTTTTAAAAATTGGTTCTTTGTGTGTGTTTTTTTTGTTGTTGTTGTTGTTTTTTTTAAAGATTTATTTATTTTATTACATATCTCCCCTTCCCCCCCGTTGCGACGCGCCGAGACTTGGTCACTGCGCAGGCGCGGCTTTCCCCGCTTGTGGGCGGCTTCTGCTTCCATCACGGCAGGCTTTTTCAGTTCGCCGGTGGCTGGCTGCGCTCCATTCGCGCGGGCGACCTGCCCTACCCGTGGCGGCTTTTGCCCTGTCCGTGGCAGCTTTTTGACTTGCCCACGGCGGCTCCGGCCCGCCCATGGCGGCTTGCCATTCTCAAGGCGGTCTGCCCGCTAGGAGAGGTCCCCGGGAACCGAACCCAGGGCCTCCCATGTGGTTTCCCAGCGAGCTCTTTATCCACTGAGCTATCTAGCCGGGCCCGTGTGTTTTTTTTATTTTTGAGCTATGAGTTCTTTGTATATAGTGAATACTAAACTCTTATCAGTTATGTGATTTTCAAATATTTTCTCCCATTCCATGGATTGTCTTACACTTTCTCGACAGTGTCCTTTGAAGAAAAGAGTTTTTAATTTCAATGAAGTTTAATTTATCTATTTTTTTTCATCCTTGCTCCTCCTTTTTTTGACGTGTCTAAGAATACACTGCGGGGCCGGCTCGATAGCCCAGTGGATAGGGCACCGGCATACCACATGGGAGGCCCTGGGTTCGATTCCCGGGGACCTCTCCTAGCGGGCAGACCGCCTTGAGAATGGCAAGCCGCCATGGGCGGGCCGGAGCCGCCGTGGGCAGGGCAAGAAGCTGCCACGGACATGGCAAGAGCCGCCATGGGCAGGGCAGGTCGCC
>PVKH010027059.1:0-13086 GCA_004027955.1 Chaetophractus vellerosus
GATAAATATCACTGACCTAATAAAAATATTAACAGCTTTCACTGAAAGAAATTCAGTAAGAAATGAATCACTTCTCTCACATTCAAATTTATATCCGTACTTTTAAAAATACCTGGGGGGAGTTTGGGGAAGATGGCATCAGAGTAGGCAGGTGGGGCTCAACCCTTTCATAAAAACAACAAAGAAAGGGCCATAAGCTGCCTGAGGGATCTACTTTAGGGGTCAGTAGACCAGGACAGTGCTATGCTGCTCCCAGGAAGGTGAGGGTCAGAGAGATGAAGGACCCAAAACAATAAATGTGAATTACCAAGCCCCTCTGGTGGTCAGGAAGGGCTGCCCCCCTCCACCCCCAAGGTATTAAGCTGGGATAAAACCCCTGGTTCACTGAGTCAACTGAGCAGGGAACAGATGTCTCCATCAGCTGTTACAAGGGAAAAGGGAGGGGGAGTAGGGGGCTTCTCTTCAGTTAATTGGAAAGGCAGAGTCGGCTTGGAATCTCAGCTCTGACCAGACAAAAACACAGTAAAGCAGAGATTGAAAGAAAGAACTCTGTGGAAAGGTGTGCTGATGAGTGCCATTTGCTGACCAATCTGGAAATTGCATGAAGAAAAACTGCTTTTAAGGCTCTCTTACTCCTAATTCCTCATAGAAAACCTGTGTCCTATTAGTGAGCCTGTGGCCTGATTTTGTTAACTTGAACTGAGCAATTTAAAAAAGACTTAGAATAAATTGTGCCAAACATCAAAGAAAAGCTGTGAAACAAAAAAAAAAACATTAGTCAAGAGAAAGAAATTGGCCATCAGAATAAATTCACCAACATATTCAGATACTTAGACATCAGTAAAAAATTACAAGCCATAGTAGGAAACAGGAAGAGATGACCCAAACCAAATATCCTGAAGAGATACAGGATTTAAGACAATTAATCAGTGATAATCACACAATTCTCCTAAATCAATTTAAACAATTGAAAGAAAACATGATTAAAGAGTTAAAGGATGTTAAGAAGACACTGGATGAGCATAAAGAATAATTTGAAAGCCTTAAAAGAAAATAAATAGACTTTACAGGAATGAAAAGACATGATGAATGAGATTAAAAATTCAGTATAGGCACATAAGTACAGATTTGAACTGCTCAGAGACAGAATTAGTGATCTCAAAGACAGAACATCTGAACTGGAAAAGACAGGAGAACAGAAAGAGAAGAGTGGAAAAAATGGAACAGGGTCTCAGGGAATTGAATGACAACACACAATGCACAAACATACACATTATCGGTGTCTCAGAAGGAGAAAAGAATGTAAAAGGTGCAGAAAGACTATATGAGCAAATAATGACTGAAAACTTCCCAATTCTTAAGAAAGATAGAAATATCAACATCCAAGAGGGACAACACACCCCAGACAGGATAAATCTGAATAAACCTATCCCCAGACACCTACTATTCAGAATGATAAATATCAGAGATAAAGTCAGGATTCTGAAAGCAGCAGGAGAAAAGCAAAACATCACCTACAAAGGAATGTTGATAAGATTAAATGCTGACCTCTCATCAGAAACCATGGAGGTGAGAAGAAAGTAGTATGATCTATTTAAGGTACTGAAAGAGAAAAACTGCTGGCCAAGAATTCTGTATCCAGCAAAACTGTCCTTCAAAAATGAGGGTGTCCTTCAAAAAAAAAGTCTTCACAGACAAGCAAAAACTAATTGCTAAACCCTTAGCTAGGGTGACAAAGAAAAAAAAGAGAAGACACAAATAAATAAAATCAGAAATTAGAGAGGTGACATTACCACTGAGCCTGCAGAAATAAGAGAGATCATAAGAGGATACAATGAACAACTGTATGCCAAAAAACTTGACAATTTAGATGTAATGTTCAAATTCCTAGAAACACATGAACCACCTACACTGACCCTAGAAGATATAGAAGGCCTCAATAAACTAATCACAGGTGAAGAGATAGAAATAGTCATCAAAAACCTCCCAAAGATGAAAAGCCCAGGACCAGATGGCTTGACAGTTGAATTATACCAATTAATCAACGACGGTCTAATACCAATCTTGCTCAGCCTATCCCAAAAATTGAACCAGAAAGAACACTACCAAACTCATTCTATGAAGCCAACATCACCCTAATATCAAAACCAGATACAAATACTACAAAAAAAGAGAAAATTACAAACCAATATCTCTAATGATTATAGATGCAGAAATCCTCAACAAAACAGTTACAAACCAAATCCAAAAGCACATTAAAAGAATTGTACACCATGATCAAGTGGGTTTGACTCAGCTATGCAAGGGTGGTTCAAAACAAGAAAATCAATTAGTGTAATAAACCACATTGATGCATTGAAGAAGAAAAATAACATGATCTTTTCAATTGAGGCAGAAAAGGCATTTGACAAAATATAGCACCCTTTCTTGATAAAAAATACTCCAAAAGATAGGACTATAAGGAAGCTTTCTCAATAGGCTAAGTGCATACAAGAAAAACCTACAGCTAGCATTGTAATCAACAGTGAAATACTGAAAGCGTTCCTGTTGAGATCAGGAACAAGACAAGGATGCCCTTTGTCACCATTGTTATTCAATATTGTGCTAGAAGTTCTAGCTAGGCAATTAGGCTAGATAAAGAAATAAAAGCTACCTAAATAAGAAATAAAGAAGTAAAACTTGCATATTCATTGATATTATCCTATAGCTAGAAAATCCTGAAAAATCCACAACAAAGCTACTAGAACTAAAAGACACATTCAGCAAAGTGGCAGGATACAAGATTAATAAGCAAAAATCAATAGCGTTTCTATACACTATTGATGTACAAACTGAGAAGGAAATCAGAAAAAAATTCCAGTCATAATAGTGACTATAAGAATCAAGTATTTAGGAATAACCTTTACCCAGGACATAAAGTACCTGTATTCAGAAAACTACAAAACATTGCTAAAAGAAACCAAAGAAGACTTAAATAAATAGAAGGACATTCCATGTTCATGGATTGGAAGACTAAATATCATTAAGATGTCAATTCTACCCAAACTGATTTACAGATTCAATGCAATCCCAATAAAAATTCCAACAGCCTTTTTTGCAAAAATGGAAAAGCCAATTAAAAAATTTATTTGGAAGACTAAGGAGCCCTGAATAACTAAAAATGTGTTAAAAAAAAGAATGAAGTTGGAAAACTCTCACTTTCTGACTTTAAAGCATATTACTTAGTTGCAGAAGTGAAAACAGCATGATACTGGCATAAAGAAGACAGATTGACCAATGGAACTGAACTCAGACCCTCACATCTACCTTCAAGTGATTTCTGACAATGCTGTCAAGCACTCCCAGCTGGGCCAGACACTCTATTCAACAAATGGTGTTGGGAGAACTGTATAGCCATATCCAGAAGAAAGAAAGTGGACTACTATTTCACACCTTATACAAAAGTTAACTCAGAATGGATCAAGGACCTAAATATAAAAGCAACAACCATAAAATGCCTAGAAGAAAATGTAGGAAAACCTCTTCAAGATCTTGTTGGTAGGTGGTTGGTTCTTAAACCTTACATCCAAAACGCGAGCAACAAAATTAAAAATAGATAAATGGGACCTCCTGAAAATTCAGCACTTTTGCACCTCAAAGGACTTTGTCAAAAGGGTTAAAAGGGAGAAAATATTTGGCAATCGCTTATCTGATGAGTGTTTAATATCCATGATATATAAAGATATCATACAACTCAACAATAAAAAGACAAACTACCTGTTTAAAAAATGGCCAAAAGCCTTGAAAAGTCAATTGTCCAAAGAAGAAAAAAAGTAGTGAAGAAAATCATGTGAAAATGTTCAACATCACTAGCAATTAGGGAAATGCAAATTAAATCTACAATGAGATATAATTTCACACCTATTAGGCTGGCCACTATTAAAAAGTTGGAAAACTGTAAATGTTGGAGAGGATGTGGAGAGATAGGAATGATTATTCTCTGTTGGTGGGAATGTAGAATGGTACAGCCACTATGTAGGGCTCTTTGGAAGTTCCTAAGGAAGGTGAATATAGAATTCCCATGTGACCTGGCAGTACCATTACTAGGTATATATTAAGAAGAACTGAGAGCAGAGACACAGACATCTGCACATCGATGTTCATAGCAGCACAATTGCCAAAAGTTGGAAACAACCCGGGTGTTCATCAACTGATGATGGATAAACAAATTGTGGTGTATACACATGATGGAATATTATGAAACGGTAAGAAGAAATGAAGTCATGAAGCATATGAAAACATTGATGAACCTGGAGGATAATATGTTTAGTGAAGCAAACCAGACACAAAAGGTTTCACACATACTGTATGATTGTGCTATTATAACTAAATGTATTGTGTAAACTCATGGAGTTAATAGTTGGGATATAGGTGACCAGAAAATAGAAGGAGGGTAGAGAATGGATTGCTGAGGGTTAATATGTGCAACATTGGCTAAAAGCTTGTTTCTGAATCTTTGGAAGTGAGTAGAAATGGTGAAAGCACATCGCAGTGTTCCTAACTAGCAGAGCTATTACATGGGTAAGACAGTGGTTGAAAGGGTAAATCTAAGGTCATGTATATTACTGTAAGAAAAGCTAAAAAATGTAACATGAGACTGTATAACACAATGAAAGCTCATGTAAAATACAAACATGGGTGCTATTGCATATATAAGGCCATTTAAAAAGAAATAAATACAAATAAACTAGAGAGAAATAGAATAGCAGCTATGTATAGGAAGGGAAGCATAGGGAGATTGAGAGATGATGAGGTTTTTTTTTTTTCTTATTATTATGGAATAATCAAAATGCTCTATAAAAGTGATTGAAGTGATAAATGCACAACTATGTGATTATACTGAATACCATAAATTGTATACTTTGGATGTATTTGTGTTTTATTATTATGTGTCAATAAAATTGATTTGTTAAAAAAAAAACTAAAAAATATCCTGGTAGTGTCTTTAATGTTTCTATAGATCACAACCAACAAATATGCGTATACATATATATCAAAGATAGTTACATATATATATACACACACACACAAAGAGTCACACACAGTTATATAAGCACCTTTTATGTGGCAGGATGCAATTTCATTTAGTGATGGCAATGATGGATAGTTACACATTCACAATCGATTGCTTCAATACCTGCTCATAATCCTACAATATTAAAAAGAATCCCTTAACATTTACTCTTAATGCTCTTTAGAAAGCAAATATATTTCTGCTCCTGAAGAAAACACTGAGTATTAAAGATTTAGATAAATTACACTGAGTGCTGCCAGTGGTGTCCCCTGCAGTGAATTAAAAAACACATTTAACATGAAAACAAGGAACAGATGTTATTTTTACAGTCATTGTTCAAATGGCTCCAGTGAGCTGCATTTTCCCTAGTGCTCCTTTGACTTCTCGTATAGAAAATGACTTATGGTATTTTTTTATGTCTTTGAAAGGATAGACAGTGTGGCAATGGTGATGATAATTTAATTCATAATTGTAACATAAACTATCTTTTTGAAGTTTAGTAACAATCCAACAAAATACAAAGAGCTGTCTTATATTTGAGAGCCCTCAATTACCAGAGTTTGTCCCCTAACATGTGGCACAGAGCCACGAGAATGTGCATGCCATATTAAAGCGAGAAGCCAGAGGCATCATGCTGCTTTACATTCCATTTAGGATAAGTGATGAGACAGAGAAGTCCTGGGGAAACTCACCCCATCTCTTCAGTGGCATTAGAAGACACTGAACTGGTTAAAGAGTGTTTTTCAATAGACCATAGTTGGGTTATGATGGATGATTTCTCCATTACAGCAAAATAGCACAAACAAGTGGTATTGAGGCATTTTCATTCATTTGTATGGTGTGATCTAAATAGTGACAGCTTCACCAGATATCCAGCCTGGTTGGTTTAAAGCAGGGGTTCTTAACAAGGGGTCTGTGAGCTTGAATTTAAATTCAAAACAACATTATTCTTGTGGGGACGTGTTGGTGTGGGTGTGATATATTTATTAAATAAAATACAGTATAGTATGGACTTAGTAAGGGGTTTGTGGTTTTCACCTGACTGGCAAAGGGATCTGTGGAACAAAAAAGGTTAAGAACCCCCTGGTTTAAAGAAACATCAACATACAAGGAGAGAGAAGGTTTCTAATTAGTTTAATACTTAAAGGACAAAGGATTCTCTATAGACATGATTAAAAAGGATCTGCTTCCTGAATAGAACATCTCTCCTGTATTATGTTAGATATAAAGTAGATTGTTAAATGAGAAATAAAAAGATAAAATGGTATAATAGAAAAAACATTCAAATTCCCATTGAATCACGACATACTGGGATTTGAATTATAGTTCATCTGTCTAATAATTGGATGATTTCAGAAACTCCAAAGCCTTATTTTCTTATCTAGAGATTTGGTGTAAAAAATTACATACTTTTCTAGGCTGATATGAGGATGAAATTAGTAAAATACAAATACAATCTGAACAAATGAGAATATTCTTTTCCTGTTCTATGCCTACTTACTGCTTTCTTCAACATAACCTGCTAGTGCTAACTTCTCCACTTTTCTTCAAGCCTTTTCCTTTGGCTGGAATATCTGTTCCTTACCCACTTCTTTTTGTTGCATCTAAGCAGCCACTACCATCCCTGATTGCTCCAGAAAGAAAATGTTTACTTCTTCCCCTGAACCCCCAATATTCTCATTTTAGGAACCTTGCTGTTTTGTGCTGTATTGGCAAAATCCATCCATTTTCACAGGCTAATGCCTCCCTCGTGGCAAGTACTTCATCCATATTGCATCCCTGATTGACTGAATGACTGATTAAATGAATGATGATTGGCTGATTGAATGAATGAAGTGTGACTCTAAAATATTTGTACTTCAAAATGGTTTCATATACATTCTTCCAAGGTAGGAGGGAATATATTATTTTTATTTAAAACAATCAACCACTAATTTTGAGCACTTATAATGTAATAAGTAGATCATATATCTATGTTTATTCTTCACAAAACTCTGATAGCTAGATAATATTGCCATCATATCATAGATGACGGAATGCACGCTTGGAGCAGTTAAATAACAATCCCAGTGACACACAGCCAATAAGCACTAATTTGAACCAGTTCATTTTTCAAAACTAAATTTTATATTTCACAGTGCTGACTGAAGTAAAAGTCCTGGAAGATTTTGTGATTTGGTAAAAGATATTGAATCAGGGACAGATTTAAAACTAGATACCAGGATTCCTGGAAAAAAAAATAATCAAATAGGGGAACAGAGAACAGAGTGGGAAATCCTGTATTTTAACTCTACCTGAGAAAGATAAATTGATATCCCACAATAAAATTAATAACTTCCCATAAAAATACATGCACAGGGATGTGACCCTGCCTGTGAATGCTGTTCAAGACACATTGTCTTGCTTTATTCCCACTCTGGAAAGTAAAATCCTCTGAACTAAAGATAGGAATTTAGGAAAACATCCTTAATTCCTTGTCTCTCAAGATATGGCTTAGGGAGCAGGGAGTAGATAATCTGGATCTACCCCAAAACAATAACTATTTATAAGAATTAGTGATTCAAGAAAGCAATATCCTGGAGTTTGAAAAGATTTGATGCTTAATCCAAGTACACTTCTATTTTTTTCTATGGAACACCAAATTCACCATGAGCCAGGGTTAATTGGAATCAATATATATCTCTCTTTCTCCTTTCCATCCAATTATCCAATGTCACAGCAACCAGACTAAAGGATATAGGGAGCTTCTCTAAGAAGAAGGTGATTAAGGCCATATTAAGAATGTAACTTATCTCATTGACAAAATGATGCCCCTCATTATTTAGCAGTTGTAAGACCAATTAAGTATATATAAATGGCAACACCCTTGGTGAAAATGCCAGGAGTTTCTCTATCAAAGAGGTGTAAGCACCACACTAAAGAAGACAAATGAAAGAGACCACAACAGCAGAGTTGAGAATTTATGCTGCAGTAATTTCATGTCAGTGACACATCTTCATGAAAGTGCAAACCAAGTTGTTATTTTGTCTCATTTTCTTTGTCTGTTAAGTGATTTTAGCACTAGCACTACTATGACTGCATTTAATAATTGTGCATTAAATATTCATTGTGGACTAAACACGAATATTATCTAATTTAACATCTTCCACAACATATCAAACTATGAAATATTTTTTCATCAGGGAAAATTGGCATCAGAAAGTCTGGGATCCTGTAGTTTCTAGCTGATAGAGATAGCATTTGAACCCTAGTTCAAATTTGAGGACATATTCTTCATGTGTCCAGGATTTCATAATATAATTCTTTTAATTCTCACACTGAAATATCAATTAGCATCACTAAATTAAAACTTGTATTTTTCATTTAGGTAATCATTAATGCTGATCACAAGTGGTTAGGGGGTTATTTCACTTTCAATATTAATATAATTTGACTTCTAATCTAAAAAATTTCATAAAATTCCAGAGGTGTGATTTACCTCTTATATTGTTTTCAAACCATAAACATGTTTGTTTAAATAAAATTCCATGACTTTGATCTGAGGTATTTTCATATAAATAATTGAGTATTAAGAAAAATCCTCTTCATTTAATCATTTGATTTACATAAATCAATTTAAAAAGAAAAATCTCAGGTAGAATTAAGCAATTATGTCACTTGATTGAACGATTTGGAATGTTGATGATTTACTTTCATAATACTTATTCACATAAATATAAAGTTATATTTTATACTTTTGTTACTTTCCACCACCACAAAGGACCTATTAAAAGTATAATTCTTTATTGTGTAATGATTTCCCAAGGATCTTTGGGCATAGGTGAAATTCATATTTTAACCTCTTTGAAAGGTCAAAATGATAGCTAAGAATTCAAAAATGCTGAGGACAGTAATCATTAATATATATTTAATTCGGCATTGGTAGGGAATAGATAAGGCAAAAGTAATCACTGAGTACATATTGACCCTTCCCCTTTTGCAAAGTGTGGGCCTGGTTTTTCTTTTTACATAACATTTTATTTTTTTAAATGACAAAATCAGTAGATGCTTATTATAAAGAGTTTAAACAATACAGGTATATATATATATATATATATATATATATAACCACAAAGTCCTCTCAATTCTCCATCTCACCCTCTAGATAAAACCATTGTGAACAGTTTCTTTTGGTATATTTTATATATGTATATATACTAGAAAATGGAGGAAAATTAAAGCAGGAGAAGAGAAACACCTCAATTAAATTGGTACTAGGGGAAAGAAGGCACAGAATGAAAGAGATGTGAAAAATGGAGAGAAAATATAGATTTCAAGAGATTTTATCAGGGATCGAGAATGACCCTCATGGCTAGATTAACATTTATCAAAGTAGGATTTAGGGGAATGAGTTTATGGGGAAAGATAAGGAATGATCTTTATGGCATGGTATCGTTGAGGTGCTTGGCATTGCAGGTGGAAATTTCTACTTACTGTAGATATAATAGGAAAACCAGAGGTAAATATAGCACAGACATTATTAATTAGGATTGTTTTGACTGGAAATAACCTCAAAATGTATTAAACAATTAAGAAACTGTTTGGCTTCCTTATAATGGAAATTCATAGGTAGTAAGAGATTGAGGTTTTGGTAATCCATTATTGGCCTGATAATGAAATCACCAACCCAGCTTTTGTTCTCTCCACTATGTTGCCCTATTATTAGCTTTACCCTAAGGCTGATACCTGTTGGTTTTAGAAAAACCACCAGTAGAAATCAGGGCTATATTCTCCTACATTCATATTAAGTAGGAAGAAATAAAATAACTCAAACATCATCAAGAGACCTAAACTTCAGTTTTTTAGAGTTAACTTAGATCACATGCTAGATCTTGATGCATTAATGGAAATTAGTGAATACTTTGTTTTGGTCACTTCTGGATAAGAGAGAGATTCTTTGGTTAGATCAGAGTAAACAGGGCCTAGAGCCCTGGGGATTGTCAGTTCCTCTTCCAAACCGGTCCTACTTAATGGAGGTGTAGGTAGAATAGATTTTGAGGTTTATATCACAATACACAGATAGCACATAGACTTTCAGGATTATGTAATCAATAGTTTTAAATAAATGGTCATCAATGTATTTAATAATTAGGAATTTACTGTCTTTATTGAAAGAAAATTAAATAAGTATGTATTAGGTTAAGTGGAAGAAATGGATATACAGTGATTGGACCACGCTTTAAATAATCATGGCTTTAAAGGGGAGGAAAGAAAAGGGGTGGTGGCTAGAGAAGAACCATTATATATTAATGTGGATGATGAGTTCAGACCCCTGAAAAAAAAAAGAAAATTTCTTCTATGTTTGAACTAACTTTACGAAGTTATTTCATGTCATGGTAACATCCCAATTTAAGTTCTTATATTCATAAATGAATAATTTATTCCATTGTTAAAATTGTTAAAATCTTGCTTCATTTTGACTCTGACGTGCCGAAACATGTTGTCCTTTATTTCCTCCTGTGAGAATGTTTTAAAACTGTCTTTCTCTCAAGAATCTTGGGATGATTTAATACAGTATTGTACATGAAGTCCCTAGCACAATCTTTGTCATTATAGTTAGCACTCAATAAATCTTTTTCTTGAATCTATCCATTCTCTGTCTCTCATTGACAAAATTAAAAGGCTATACTGGATTAACTCTAAAATCTACAATAAATTATTCTAGACCTTTAATTTAAAAATATATTTAACATCATAAGAAGATGCAAAAGTTTATTGGTTAAATCATCTGTCTAAAAGTCCAGCTCCAAAATCCACCATTTTCCCAGTGTCCCAGAACTTCCACAATCTGAGCAGCCATAAAAAAGATGTAACAGATGGGAGGAGAAATTTAGGGTAATTCCACTCTACAAAATGAGAGAGGGAGAATTTACTTCTGCCTCTTTTGTTTCTTGGCTTTACATGTACCTTCGCTATTTATAATTCCTTATGATCTGTGTTCTCTTTCTACAAGGTCCAATCGTCTGTGGGTTAAAGAACAGGAAGAATGTCGGTTGCCTTTAAGGACAGTCTTTATATTCCCTTAAATATTATAACTTACTTTTGATATTGGGCTATTCTTATTTCAAAATGAGTTTTCCAAATAATATATGTTTGCATATACTTATAAGAGTTTAAAATTATACTTTTTTCATGAAATTCATAAAGCAAAGACAAATCCATGAGTATAATATCTTGTGGTACTTCAGTCAACACACGATATACTCTTGCTTTTGAGCCATCACTATTCCCTGTATATTACCACAAGCATCTTGCATACCAGATCAGTAATGGTCACTCTATATTATTATAAAGTTAATGCATCTTAGGATCTTTCTGATTTGTGCTGTACATCATCCTACCCGGAATTGTCAGCTTCGTGCTTGCAGCTGCTCTCAATCTGTCATCATAAAAGATAAATGAGCATTGGAATCTTATTTTCTATAGTACATTATCATCACTACAAGAATGCAAGACCAGCATATCTTGGCTTGTTCACAAGACCCTTTAGGAAGATAAGAACTTTACTAGAAAAGCAAAGAATCCTTACATTACCATCACAATAAATAAACCTATAAATCTGCTGAAGTTTTGGCTCAATGCTATTTGAACTTAAAAACTAAAGCTCTATTCTTACATAGAGATTTCAACTTAATTATTTCACTTAATTTTAATTTCCATGATTCCAGGTACCTGAAGTCTACAATTTCTCAAATAGATATTTTTGAACACTTGTTAGAAAATGTAGAACAAATAAAAGTTGGATGAAAATTCTTGATAGATCTCTCACATTTCTACACACTTTGTGAGTGAGACACTAATGTTTGTTTGTTCTGGATAATTTTTTCAAAGATTTTTGAATAGAAAACAGCCTTGGAAGACAAATACTGTATTTCCCTCTGGAGCCAACATTAAGATTGCTAACAATCTGGAAAGAGGTGGTGGCCATCTACAAAGTAATGGCAAGAATGCTTATGGTCAAGTACAATAAAAACAATGTCTTCCCCTTGGAGCAAAAGGCAGGCATGTTATGCCTATTATAAAAAAATTCTGTTCCTTAAACTGAGGATTCCTCTCCTGTAATGCAACTACTGCATGTATAGGCATCTAACTGGTCCTTCTGTGTCACCTCTGAAGGACTTGGGCAGAAATCATGGAAATTTGCTGTGCCTTAAGAATTAAACTCCTGTGTGTTTGACCCTGGAGTCTTAGTTCTTCTGCCAGTTTCTTCCATAAAACTGGCAGATAATTTTTCATGTTACAGGTAGGGCAAATTGTGGTCCTTCCCTGTCCCTGATAATAAATATAAGAAAAGTCATGAAGGAAATGTTTATGAGGATTTCAATGGAGAATTTATTTTAAGAAAGCAAATGCACCAAAAAACAAACAAATAAATGTATACGCTTTTGTGTTTTTTTCTAATCCATTCAAGATTTTAAAAAATCTATTTGCCAATGAATTTGTGTGTTATCATATGTGTTAAATTGTTAAAAAGAAAAGCAGCACCATTATTGTCATAAGGGGATAACGTCTTTGTAACATCATTAAAATATTTGTTTAGAAACCAGAATTCAGAAGTCCATGTGTAAATGTGTATATATAATTTGCTATTGTTACTGCATAATTCAGAAAAATGCAAGTAATGAATAATACTTAGAATGGATGTTTATAAAGAAAATACATTTAATAAAGTTTATGTACAGAAAAATACATTCTAGGAATTTTAAATGCATTTGGAAGGCTAGGTATCAGACTAGAGATTTATCACTCTCTATTCTAATTTCATTTTTTTATTTTTTATTTATTTATTTATTTATTTTTAATTAATTTTTAATTTATTTTTTATATATCTATGTACATTTTTAGGATTCATTGATTACACAAATGTTACACAGAGATTCCAGGAGTACCCATATGCCATCCCCCACCCCTCCCACAACCCCCAACATGCACATCCCTAAGTGCGGCTTAACGCCTCTGTTAGTTACACACGTTTTGGGGCTTTGCCATCAGAC
>PVKH010027060.1:0-13086 GCA_004027955.1 Chaetophractus vellerosus
AGGAATGTAATAAATAAAAAATAAATCTTTAAAAAATAAAATAAAACCTGGCATATGCCCTTCAGATATTAGATTATTTTCCTTTCTTCTTTTTCCTATCCACCTCCTTTTATCTTCTGTTTTATTTTTCTCTCACTTTTAAAAATTTTCCCTTATTAATCTCTTATCTGACTTCCTCTCCTGCCTTCCTTACCATTAATTTTCCTCTTTTATATCTACTATTTAGATTTGTACATATTTATGATTAACTCTCAAAAATACAACCCTGGGTTTAATAATTTTCTATTATTGAATCACTTTTCCCTATTTTGGCTTCTTTTAAAAATTAGGGCACATGTTATAAACTGGTATTAAGGATAAAGCACAAAATATTAGTCTTCAGATGTCAATACAACATGTCAAAATGGACCTTCCATTCTGAAGTCATCATATCTGCTAATTGTTTATTCCATGGCAAATAGGGGGACACAGGACACATTTTTTGTATATAAATATCTTTTAAATACAGTACTTTATAAATCATTAATCCTTCCACTCAACCACTGTAGCTAGTTTTTAAGCCTATATAAATAATTCTCTCCTAAATAACCCATACATACATTCCCAATCATTACCACTGCAAGTGAGCTGCAGAGCAGATACACAATGCCTTCCTCCAAGAAGCTGTCAAGCTCTTATCTCCTAGGCTTCTTTGCTCAAGCAGGCCTAGAAGAATCACCTGGATCTCCTGTTAAAAAGCAGAGATGCCTGGGCTCTAACTTGAAGAGATTCTGATTCAGTAGGTCTAAGAAGAGGCCCAAAAATCTGAATTTTTTTTTTAAGATTTATTTTATTTACTTATTCCCCCCCCCCGCCCCACCCCCCTTGTTTGCACTCACTGTCTGCTCTCTGTGTTTGTTCATTGTGTGCCCATCTTCTTTTTAGGGGGCACCAGGACCTCCCATGTGGGAAGGAGGTAGGTTTGAGCCACCTCCACTCCCTGCTTATTGTGTCTCTCGTTATGTATCCTTGTTGTGTCTCTAAATTGTGTCATCTCATTGCATCATATCGTTGCATCAGCTTGCCGCACCAGCCCGTCACGTCAGCTCGCTGTCTTGCTTGTCTGCTTTAGGAGGCACCGGCAACTGAATCTAGGACCTCCCATGTGGTAGGCAGACACCCAACTGCTTGAGCCACATCTGCCTCCCAAACTTTGTTTTTAAGGGGATACCGGGGATCGAACCTGGGACCTCATACATGGGAAGCAAACGCTCAACCACATGAGCTACATCCACTCACCCCCTGTATTTTTAAAGGTCTACAAGGATTCCAATACACATAGCCAGTTTTGATAACCACAACTCTAGAGGTTATCTTCAATTCTACTCTTTGAAACCTGAAGCCCCCCCAAAAGACTGTTGATTCCATGAAGAAGAGAATCAGTGGAGAGAACTAATCCTATCCCCCATCCACCTGAGAACATCTCTTTCAAAGCTCCAGAACACTTGAGAGCAACAATCCCTTTTAACCAAAAGCCAAAATTACTGCTTTTTAACATGAGGCCAATTAATAATCATAGCTACCATTTTCTGTATTCCTTCTATATGGGTTAAGGGCTGTGTTAAGTGTTTTCCATTTATTACTTCCAATCCCCATCACAACCCATGAGGTAAGTATCCTTATATCCATTTTACAATGAGGAAGTAATATCAGACTATGGAACTAATTTGTCATAAGTGACAGAACTGGAAATTAAATCCCGATCTCTCTCCCCTCGGACCTCTGAAAGCCTTTAACGTAATACTTCTCATAATATTCAAACTCAGCCATAATCTATAACACATCCCCTACTCTCTCTCATAATCTCATTATCACCAGTCACTGTGCTTCCCCTCCAAGATTCTATCCTCTTTAGAATCTCTGTTCCATTTTAAATAAACTTCACTCTTTAACATCTTTAGGGAATGTGCCCTTAACTAATCTGTTATCAAATTCACCCCAAGGGGCAGAGTTTACTCACAAATGTCTACAGATAAGCTTTTTATTCTCCCCTCTCTCCTACACAGGGCAGGTAAATTGTTTCAACAAACTCCTTGATTCCCCCATTACTGCATCAGATCATTATTCTTCTACACTCAAGAAAAAAACCTTTTCCTCAATCTGTTCTATTCCATCTATTTATTTAACAAATTTTTGAGTGCCAAGTATGTAGCAGGAATAAATAGTACTAAACAGTGGGGATACAGCAAAGAAAATAACAGACATGATCCCTGCCTTCGAGGTGGATGTTCAACAAGTATACCCAGTAGGATAAAAATAATCGAGGAAAAATGCAAGTTGCCATGGGAGCATAACAGAAGGAACTGATCTAATCTAGGAAATAAGAGGGGAAAGTGTCATTTAAGCAATGACCTAAATAAGATAGGTAAAGTAGTTAGCTAAGGTTAGGCAAAAAAGAGCTTTCCAAGCAATAGGAATAGCATGTGGAAAGGCCCTGAGACAAGACAGCGCCTGACACAGTTTGAGAAATCAAGTTCCCTGTTGCTGGAGAAGGGGAAAATGGCCGGATGAAGCTGGTGAAGCAAGAAGGGGACAAGATCATAGAGGGTGGGGACATGATCACATTTGTGTTTTTAAAAAATCAAGTGTTGGCCACTCCTTTCTTAGACCTTCAGCATGGTTCTCACATACCAATAATGTAGCATCTGTAACACTTTATTGCATTTTTGTCTCTTTATTACAATGTAAACTTCTTACATTTTATAAAACTTAAGAATACCTTTATTACTCATATAAATGGCAACACTTTTATTACAGTGCCCATTTTACAGTGAGATTAACTTGCATCTTGTAGATAAACAAGGTATTTCATGTGAAAGTCAAAGCATATGTGGAAAATACTGCTTTGTTCAGATTAAAGTAAAAAATCACGAAAAATTAGAAAGAAACTATATTTAACATGGTTCTATTTGCATCATATGGAAATTAATATAAATTCAAAATCATAATCCACTTCCAAAAGTTAGCTAAGAATCACTCTAATATGCCAAAAGAAAATTAAAACGTAATTTCACTAAAGCTACTGAAAATACAAAAAGAATCAAATGATAGAAATAAAAAGCAGAAGGCACCTATAAATCAAATAAGAATAAAACTTTAAATATCCATTTGACTACTTGATAGCATATACAATGTAAAATCAACAAGGAGTCCACACTTCAAGCATCATCAAATATTCACTTCCTATGAAAACTACAAAGGTTTATACAAAACTAATTCAAGAAATTCAAAAGAATTACATTCACCATTTAACTTTCTTATCATGCAGGCTTAGAGTTCATAAATTGAATGGGAAAGAATGAAACAACTAACTTTCAGAGAAAAGGAGCTGTGAGAATATTTCACCTGTTTCGGGATCTCCCCACCCCTGTCCAAGTTCTCTCAGAAAACTTCTACCATCAATTCTATTTTCCTCATTTGTACCACCAAGTTTTCCTCCTCTTCAGGATTCTTTTCATCATCTTTTATATTTATATAAGTCTTCTTACTTTAAAAACAAACAAGCACAACACTTCCCTCAACCCCAACACCTCAAGCTTCTCAAAAAGAGCTGAACACACTCAGTCTCCATTTGGAGATACTCTACAATCAGTCTTCAACTATCTCCAGTATGGTTGTCACCCCAATTTCTCTACAAAAACAGGATTCACTAAAATCAACAAAGACCATTTCATCTCTAAATCTAATGCACGTTTTCTACCTTCAACCTATTTGACATTTGACCATTCTATTGAAACACTTTTCCCCTGACTTCCATACACTACACTCTCCTGATTTTGCTCCTACTTCTTTAGTTTCTCTCTCTCTCTCTCTGCCTCCTTTGCTAGCTAGTCCTTCTTTTAAATCTTAAAGTTCAGGAGGATAAGACAGTAGGCTTTTTTCCTTGCTAACACTATACTCTCTCCCTGGATGACCACACCCTTGCCCAAGGCTTCGAGTACCATCTAAATGCCAAAGACTACCAAAATTCCACTCCAAATCCTAGCTCTCATCTCCTGACCTGCATACCCAACTGCTTAGCCAGTATTTCCAGGTGGAAATCTCAAAGACACGTCAAACTTGAGGTATTCCCTAACTCATCCAGTTATACAAGGCAGAACATCTATAAGAAGAGGTGATTGTACTATAATTTCTAAAGATCCTTTCTATTCTCAATTTATGTCAGCAGTACTTAAAGTGTAGTCCAGGGATCTTTGGGTTCTCTGAAGTCAAAAGTATTTCCAAAATAATATTAAGACATTGTCTTTTTCACTCTCATTCTCTTATGAGTGTATAGTGGAGTTTTCCAAAGGCTACAAGACATATGAGATTACAATAGATTGAAGCCAGAAGTAGACAGGAGAATCCAGATGTCTTCCATTAAGCCAGGCATGTAAAAGATTTGAAAAATGTAAAACAATACCACTGTTCTCATTAAAAATGTTATTTATGTTAACATGCAATGGGTTTATTATTATTTAAAATAAATTAATGTTTAAAATTTTGAATTTGGTAAATATCAGAAGATACAGCCCACATAAAATTAACTTTTGAGTCCTCAATAATCTAAGAGTATAAAGTGGTGCTGACATCAATAACGAGAAAAATAGTGATCTATACCCATATTATATACACAAATAAACTATAAAAATGACATTTTGAAATAGCCAATTCTCATGTATCTTCTAACAATAAATTTCCCTTTCATATTTACTGACAATGCTCTCATTAAGTCCCATAGTCTCATTCAGCTCAATATTTATTGGACATCTACTATGTGTCAGGCCTTGGGAATACAAAGTAAAAGAAATAATTTCATTCTAACTCTCACAAAGGATATCTTCCATACCTTAGTCACATTTCAGTTCCCTCATATCAGATCCTACATAACAATCATCTCTACCAGAAATGTCGAAACAGGACAACCCTGCAACAGTCCTACTGTCTATTTTCAACATAAAAAGGACAAAAGGTAAATTTAGTAGGGGTCAGGCCAGGAAAAGTGGTAAACATTCTATTACACTGTTTCAAGTAAATTCCCAGAATAATCAATACTCCCATAATACGGTGTACTATATACAAATACAAATATTCTGAGCATTAGCCTCACCTGTTTTTACATACACAATACAAAATGCAATTAACCACTTTTACAAACAAATATATGGCTAACCTACTGTAATCCAGGAAATCTAAAAGAAATTATGTAGCATTTGATATCAGTTTGGCCCTTGCAGTATAGAAGGCAGGACTACACTGATATGAAACAAAGAGCTAAATTAGAGAGAGATGAAGACACCAAAATGGACCAGAAATAACATCAACAAAAGCCCTAAAATGAGGAGCCTTCACTTTGCTTAACTACTACCTGATTATACTGATTACTACCTCTTCCACATTAACTCCAAGGCATACATCCCAAAAAGGTATCTTACACTTTGAAAATCAGGGTTATTTTTAGCCCTGAAGTATATAACTCTGCATTTCAAAAGATTCCCTGATACAAGAAACTGTTAACAATTGTTAACTCCTAGGAGTGGGAGTCCAGGATAGAAGGTAAATTTTTCAATGTATATGCTTTTGAATTTTCTTCAACCAGATAAATATATCATTTTTCTGAGGGGAAAAAAAAAAGGAAAATAAATAATTTTGAAAAAAATTCCTTTTGTATTCAAAAACTTAGCTAATTCTGAGGCTCTTTAAAAAAAGAAAAGACAATTTTCCTTTCAATGGAATCCTTTCCTAAATCCTTGATGTACTATAGCTGCTCCTTCTTTAAGGATCCATAACACTTTATCATTCTTTTTACCTCTTTGCATTACTGTTTACAAACTATCTACTATACAGGATGATCCTGTATTCTTTAAATCCTAGTCCACTCACAGTACACAGCAAATACAAGGTGCTCCAGATTGGTTTGCAGAATGACTGAATAAATCCTAATGGTTAAAATGGTCCACTGATTGTCTCACGATCCAATGTAAACAGGCCAAAAAACAAAAAACCCACAAATTATGCCAGGTATTTCATTCAATATAAAGAGACTAACCATTCTTAGGTAAAAATTTTTTTATACGGTAACGTAAAAAAATTAATAAGATAATTATATGCATATATATAGATTTTATATTTTGAAAACAATCCCAAAACTAAAAAGAAATTCATTAATAAAATACTCATTTCTTATTCATGAAAATCATGAATGAAATGAAGCCTATTAACTTGTAGGTAATGTTATTGCTCATGAATGATTTTTTTGATGAATGATTTTTAAATCTAGTTTAAAAAGACAGAGATGCCACAATTCCAGAAGCAATTGCTCCAAATCCATTTACAACAACAAAAATTGTAAGAAGCTAATTTTATAAAAATCACTAAACCTCAAACTTATCAAAGATAAATCAGGGGAGCAAGTGTTGCTCAGTGGTTGAGCACCTGCTTCACACATACCAGGTCCTGGGTTAAATCCCTGGTACCTCCTATAACACACACACACACACACACACACACACACACACACACACGATAAATCAGATTCTTCTGTATGCAAAAATATAATTCTGATTTGTGAAAAAGATGTGCTTTATATTATTTCTCTAAAGCATTTAAAATAATTCCAAAATGTACACAAATTTTTCAGAGATGTATCTATTGTATAAAGTGTAGTCTGATTGTATAAGTAATCAGAGAAAGAAATAAAACATATTAAAGCTGGAAATTGGGGGTCATCTAGCCTCATTAGTCAGTAAAAAAAGAAAAAATCTTGTAGATGAGCCAGCATTTCTTAATGAAACTGAATAGAACTGAATGAAAAATATCGGGGGGCACTGAAAGTAGCAGGGGGTAGGTATTTTTTAGTGGAACTTTTGCTTCATTTTATATGTAGGTATATATGTATATACACATATATTTGTTCCCAAGTAAAATATATCTCTTACTCTGGGTTCAGCTAAAAAACCTTTGAGAGGTTCCAAAATTTCTCAGTTCATAGCACCATTAGTGTCCCAGTTATTATTTCATAGCATCCCCCCGGCCCAAAAAAAATACCCAACAGTTCCATATATCAACTAGTTAGGTCCATACAATCTACTAACTATTTATGCCCTAAAAACTTATTAGCAGTTTGAAAAATAAATATATATATATATACACATATATATATAAGTTGAAAGAAGTGTTTTTATTCTTAACTACAATTACTTATTAATGGAATATATATACCTACTTGACACTGCACAACTTCTCAGATCTTGGAATCATTTTGGACACCACCACCTTCACTTACTGTTCCACAATGATTTTTGCACAGTTTATGCTTTTTATCACAGCAACGTCCACCCCGCCCCCACCAAAACCTAGGTTTTCAAAGGCACACTATCTTCACTATGTTTGAAAGGAATGTAGCATGATGTCATGTACAGTACCTCAAATTAGTACTTTAAGCATTGTCTCACAGATATCAAATAGCCCACAGATGTCAAATATTACTGTATTTCCCTCAAAATTTTAAAAACCCATGGTGCCCCTGGGAGTTCACTATGGTGCTCTTGCTCCAAGGTGCCTCAGTGCACAGTTTAGGAACTGTGGGTTTAAGAAACACTGATCTAGCCCATGTCCTTATTTTATAAATTAAAGCTAAAAAATGTAACATAGTACTGCATAGCATAGCAAAACCTCGTGAAATATAAGTATGGGTAATATTATATATATAAGACTGTTTTTCATTGAAACTGACCAAACGTGTTAATGTTACAAGATGTTAACGTCAGGCAAAAATATAATCAAAGCAAAATATGGACAGTAGTGTATAGTAATATATTAATAATCTTCCATTAAGGGTAAAAAAAAAAAGAAAATATACTAAGCGAAAGAAACTAGACAAAAAGTACTACATATTGTTTTGACTCCATCTATACAAAATATAAATACAAATAAATTAGAGAGACAGAAACAGAATAGCAGTTATGTACAGCAGGGAAAGCATACAGAGAATGAGAGGTGATTATTAAGGGATAGAGCTTTTTGTGCTTGTCTGTTTTTTGCTTATAATTATTATTATTGGAATAATGAAAATGCTCTAAAATGAATGAAGTGATAAACGCACAACTATGTGATTATACCAATTAACACTGATTGTACACTTTGGATAAGACTGTATGTAGAAAAATATATTACGGGTTTTTATAAATTAATTCCAACCTTCCAGCAACAAAAGTTTTTTTTTTCTTTTTTTTAAGATTTATTTTTTATTTATTACATTCCCCCCCCCCCTTTCTGCTTGCTCTTTGCTGTGTGTCCATTCTTGTGTTCCTCTCTGTCCGCTTTGTCTCCCCCCGTTGTGGCAACGCGCAGAGACCGGTCACCGCGCAGGCGGCTTTGCCCCGCTTGTGGGCGGCTTCTGCTTCCATTCACGGCCGGCTCCGCTTCAGTTCACGGATGGCTGGCTGTGCTCCGTTTGCGGGCGACCTGCCCTGCCCGTGGCGGCTTTGCCCTGTCCGTGGCAGCTTTTTGCCCTGCCCACGGCGGCTCTGCCCGCCCATGGCGGCTTGCCCTTCTCAAGGAGGCCTACCCACTAGGAGAGATCCCCGGAACCAAACCCGGGGCCTCCCATGTGATATACTGGCGCCCTATCCACTGGGCTATACGGCCAGCCCCCATCAACAAAAGTTTTTAAATAAGATTTAATCATGTGACATTCTGTTGATGCAATGTGTAAATCTATTTTTAAAACTATATTCAAAAATACACTTATTTATACAAAGCTACAGAAATCAAAACAGTGTGGAACGAGATCGAGGAGAGACATACAGACCAAGAGAACTGAATTCAGAGTTCAGAAATAAACCCTCAACCTATGGCCAAATGATTTTTGACAAGAGTGCCAAGTCCACTCAGTGGGGAAAGAACAGTCTCTTCAACAAATGGTGCTTGGAGAACTGGACAGTCATATGCAAAGGAATGAAGGGGGACTTCTACCTCAAACCATATGCAAAAATTAACTCAAAATGGATCAAAGACCTAAATATAAGAACCAAAACTATAAATTTCCTAGAAGAAAACATAGGGAAGCATCTTCAGGACCGTGTGTTAAGCAATGGTTTCTAAGAATTTACACCCAAAGCACGAGTAACAACAGAAATAGCATCAAAAGTAAAACCTTAAATACATCAAAGGACTCTATCAAATATAAAGACAACCTACAAAATGGGAAAAAAAATACTTGGAAACTATATATCTAATAAGGGTTTAATATCCATATTATATGAAGAATTCCTACAACCCAACAACAAACAGGCAAACAACCCAATTAAAAGATTGGCAGAAGGTTTGAGTAGACACTTCCCCAAAGAAACACAAATTGACCAATAAATACATGAAAAGATGCTCAACATCATTAGCCATTAGGAAATGCAAATCAAAACCACAGTAAGTTAACACCTCACACCCACTAGAATGGCTACTATTTAAAAAACAGAAGATAACAAGTGTTGGAGAGTATTTGGAAAAAGAAGAACCCTTGTGAATTGCTGATGGGACTGTAAATTGGTGCAGCCACTGTGGAAGACAGTTTGGCAGTTCCTCAGAAAGTTAAGTATAGGTTAAGTATAGAATTACCATAAGACCCAGAAACCCCAATTCAAGGTAAAGACCCCCAAAAAATGAAAGCAGGGACTTGAACAGATATAGGCACACTGATGTTTATAGCAGCATTATTCAAAATTGCCGAAACATGAAAGCAACCCAATTGTCCGTCAACAGGTGAATGGATAAACAAAATGTGGTATCCCTACATCAAAAATGAGGGTGAGTTTAAAATCTTCACAGACAAACTCTGAGAGAGTTTGTCATCAAGTTATCTAAGATACTGAAGGGTATGTTGCAGCCTGAAAGGGAAAGACAAGGGTGAGAGGCTTGGAGAAGCAGGCAGAAAAGAAGATTATAAGTAAGGGTAAGTAAAACAGTTAAAAGACAGACAATAGTAAGATATGGCAACAGAAAGCAAAGGGATAAAAGAGACGAAGTAAGTAACCCCTTTACCGTAATACCATTGAACGTTAATGGATTGAACTCCCCAATCAAAAGACAAAGACTGTCAGAATGGATAAAAAACATATGAGCCATCCAGATGCTGTCTACAAGAGACCCACCTTAGATGCAAGGACACAATCAGGCTGAAGTGGAGTAGCGATACTAGTATCAGACAAAATAGATTTTAAATGCAAAACTGTTATAAGAGATGTAGAAGGTCATTATATATTAACAAAAGGGACAATAACCAAGAAGAAATAACAATAAATATTTATGCACCAAATCTAGATGTCCCAAAATACATGAGGCACACACTGGCAAAACTGAAGGGAGAAATAGACATATCCACAATAATAGTTGGAGACTTCAATATATCACTGTCAGCACTGGACAGAACATCTGGACAGAGGATAAAAAAGGAAACAGAAAGCTTGAATAATATTAAATAAGCTAGACCTCACAGACATTTGTAAAACATATCACCCCAAAACAGCAGGATATACATTCTTCTCAAGTGTTCACTGATTTTTCTCCAGGAGAGACCATAAGTTGGATAATAAGTCAGATCTCAATAAATTTTAAAAGGCTGAAATTATACAAAACACTTTCTATGACTCTAAAGGAATGAAGCTGGAAATAAAAAACAGGCAGAAAAAGGGAAAAGTCACAAATATGTGGAGATTAAACAATATACTCTTGAATAACCAGTGGGTCAAAGAAATTGCAAGAAAAATCAGTAAATATCTCGAAATAAATGAAAACAAGAATACAATATATCAAAATGTATGGGCTACAGCAAAAGCAGTGGAGAGGGGGAAATTTATAGCCCTTATTGCTTACATTAAAAAAGAAAGAGCTAAAATCAAAGACCTAACTGAACAATTGGAGGAACTAGAAAAAGAACAGCAAACTAATCCCAAAGCAAGCAGAAGGAAAGAAATAACAAAGGTTAGAGTAGAAATAAATGAAATCAGGAACAACAACAAAATTAATAATAAAAAAAATTGACTCAACAGACCAAAAGTTGGTTCTTCAAGAAGATCAAAACTGACAAACCCTTAGCTAGATTGACAAAGAAAAAGAGAAGATGCAAATAAATAAAATCAGAACTGAGAAAGGGGACATTACCACTGACCCCGCAGAAATATAAGAGATCATAAGAGGATATTATGAACTGTACACCAACAAACTGGTAACCTCGATGAGACAGACAAATTCCTAGAAATACATGAACAACCCATACTGATACTAGAAGAAAGAGAACACTTCAGCAAACCAATCACAAGCAAAAAGTATGAAACAGTCATCAAACAACTCCCCAAAATAAAAAGCCAAGGACCAGATGGTTTCACAGGTGAATTCTAACAATCATTTAAAGATCTAATACTAATCTTGTTCAAACTCTTCCAAATAACTGAACAAGGGGCCGGCTCGATAGCCCAGTGGATAGGGCACCGGCATACCACATGGGAGGCCCCGGGTTCGATTCCCGGGGACCTCTCCTAGCGGGCAGACCACCTTGAGAATGGCAAGCTGCCATGGGCGGGCCAGAGCCGCCGTGGGCAGGGCAAAAACCTGCCACGGACAGGGCAAAAGCTGCCACGGGCAGGGCAGGTCGCCCGCGAATGGAGTGCAGCCAGCCACCCGCGAACTGAGAGCCAGCCGTGAACGGACACAGAAGCCGCCCACAAGCGGGGAAAGCCGCGCCTGCGCAGTGACCAGTCTCGGCGCATCGCCGCAGTGGGGGGGAAGGGGAGATATGTAATAAAAATAAATAAATCTTTAAAAAAAACAAACAAACAAATAACTGAACAGGAAGAATGCTACCAAACTCATTCTATAAAGCCAACATTATCCTAATACCAATGCCAAATATATTATGAAAAAAAGCTACAGACCAATTTCTCTAATGAATATAAATGCAAAAATCTTCAACAAAACACTTGCTAACTGAATCCAAAAGCACATTAAAGGAATTATACAACACGATCAAGTGGATTTTATACCAGGTATGCAAGGATGGTTCAACACTAGAAAATCAGGGTAATATACCACATTAATAAAATGAAGAAGAAAAATCACATTATCATCTCATTTGATGCAAAAAAGGCATTTGATAAAATACAACACCCTTTCTTGATAAAAACACCCTGAAAGATAGAAATAGAGAAAATTTTCTTGATAGGATAAAGTGCTTATGAAAAACCCACAGCTAACATTGTACTCAATAGTGAAAGACTGAAAGCTTTCCCGCTGAAACTGGAAACAAGACAAGGATGCTCACTGTCTCCACTATTACTCAATATTGTGCTAGAAGTTCCAGATAGAGCAATTAGGCAAGAAAAATAAATAAAAGTCACCCAAATAGGAAAGGAAGAAGTATAATGTTTGCTATTCACTGAGATGATCCTACACCTAGAAAATTCTGAAATATCCACAATCAAGTTACTAGAACTAATTAATAGACAACTTCAGCAAAATGGCAGGTAATACGCAAAAATCAGTAGCATTTTTATTCACTACTATTGAGCAAACTAAGGAGGAAGTCAGGAAAAAAATTCCATTTATAACAGTGGCTAAAAGATCAAATATTTAGGAATAAACTTAACCAAGGACATAAAGTACCTATATTCAGAAAACTACAAAACATTGCTAAAGAAACCAAAGAAGAGCTAAATAAATGGAAGGACATTCCATGTAAATGGCTTGGAAGACTAAATACCATTAAGATGTCAATTCTGCCTAAACTGATTTTCAGATTCAAACAATCCCAATAAAAATTCCAACAGCTTCTTTTGCAGAATTGGAAAAGCCAATTATCAGATTTATCTGGAAGGGTAAGGGCCCCTGAATAGCCAAAAAATATCTTTAAAAAGAAGGAAGTTAGAGGACTCTCACTTCCCAACGGAATTGAATTGAGAGTTCAGAAATAGACCCTCGTATCTATGGTCAAGTGATTTCTGACAAGGCTATCAGACACACCCAGCTGTGTAAGAGCAGTCTACCCAACAAATGGTGCTGGGAGAACTGGATACCCAT
>PVKH010027061.1:0-13087 GCA_004027955.1 Chaetophractus vellerosus
GACCATCCATGTTGTCATCCCCCTCAGAAAGGTACTATTTCCAGTTGAGAACCCATTGATCTGGCACAATTTCTTTGTACTTATTTGGTGTTTGCACAGCCAGTGGCAGTATGGGCTGTGGGATTCCTAGCAGTGAGCTTTGTTTTTCCATCGATGACTCTCATATTGTAATGCTGCATACATTGCCCAAGCATTCTTTTCTAATGGAGAGTATCTAATCTCAACCCATAGAAAGTTTTTTAGTCCAGAAACCTACTGGATATAATGTAGAGTCTCTTGTTGCCTTGGTCCATAATGTGGCAAAGCCTTATGGAAATGCACATTCTAGTTGAAATTTTGAGTCTGGTACTATTAGCACTAATGTCTGATAAGTTGTAATTGCATTTGTTAGTTGTTGTAATGCTAAGTCCTGTTTTTCTCCCCAGGTACCTGTTTTTTTTTTTTTTCCTTTTTTTCTTTCTTTGTTGTGTCATATATTGGTTTCGCAATATACCCATACCGGCTATATGCTGTTTCCAATAGCCAAATAGACCTATCAATTTTTGTGCCTCTTCCACTCTGTTAGGTGGCTGTAACTGTTATTATTTGTTTTTGATTGGATGTGGTGTGTCCCATCATTCTGAAGCACAGTTGTATTCCTAAAAATTTTATGGTAGTGTCTGGTCCTTGTACCTTCCTAGGATTTATAGTCCAGCCTCTTTCTGTTAGAAAGGAAATTGATTGTAATTTAGTGTTCTGTTCTCCCTTGTCTGTTCCAATTATAATGCTGTCATCAATGTAAGATAAGATAGTATCCTAGTGTGGATATGTGTTAGAAAATGTATGTAAATCTTGTGTTAGCAGGTTGTGTTGTTACTGGGGTATTAATTTATCCTTGTGGTAATCTAGTGAATATATTGCCTTTTCTCCCAAGAGAATGATGTTATGGGTTGGCTGTGCCTCAGAGGTGGTCATCAGTGTCCTTATCGAGGGACTGTCCCTCTAGAAGGCATCAAGCGAGTCCATATCATATCCTCATTTGAATGTCTGGTTATTAGTTATTGTGCAAAAATGTTTATCTCAATATGTTTGCATTCTAAAGGTGGTCAACATGTTTGCAATATTTTGGGGGTTCAAAATCATTAATATCATTTCAGTTCACAACAGAAACCATTTCTAAACAGTATCTTAGAATAAGATAAGATGAGTTGGAGTATGGACTCATTTGTGAATAGTATCTTCCAAGGTCCTATTTAGGTGTGGCCAACTTAATCCATATTCCTGAAGTCCTTCATAGACAGAAGAAATTTGCACACATTTAATCATTGAAACAGAAGCCAGGAGTCAGCAGAAACCAGAAAGGCAAACACCAGGAAAGAGAGAGAGAGAGAGGAGAGAGAGGTTATGTGATGGGAGGAAGGGATGTAAATCAAGGAAGCCCAAGCATTATTGCATGCCAGCACCAGAATGCAGCAGACATGGGAGAGAAAGTGTGGCCTTTCTGTTGCCTTGATTTTGGACTTCTAATCTCCAACATTATGAGACAATAAATGCTTAAGCCAATTGTATGGCATTATCAAAGCAGCCTGGCAAACTAAGATATACTGGTAAAGGGAAAACAACACAAACAAAGAAATCCTGATTTGTAGTGTTTGTTTATTTTGTTGTGTAAATACTACCACTATGGTCAATTTCAGGCCACCAAGTTGTTTAACAGCCAGCTCATAAATTCTCAAATTGTTAGCAATCATCTCCTGCATGCTGGTAAAAGCTGGATCCAGTACACCACTGGGAAAGTGGTTTATATGGTAAGGAGAACAGGTGGGAAGTTATGAAATAATGCAAGATATTGAATACTAGTAGCAAGTGATAGAGTTCTTGCAATGGCAGTAGCATGAGTGAAAACATCCAAATTTAATAGACATTTTTAACGAATTGATAAAATTGGGTAACTTACTGAATAGTAAAGTAAGGGAGTAATGAGAAAGAGAAGTCAAAGAATAATGCCAACATTTTAAAAATTTTTAATTAATTAATTTTTTTAAGGATACATCGATTACATAAATGTTACACAAAAATTTTAGGGATACCCATATGCCCCACCTCCCACACCTCCCACAACCTCTCACATATACATCCTTCATCAGTGTGGCACATCACCTGTAATAGATATACACATTTTGAGGCTTTGCCACTAAGCATGGACCACACTTCGCACTGTAGACCGCACTCTCTCCCACACAGTTCTGTTTGATAAATGATGATATAAAATGGCCTATATCCGCCATTGCAACGTCACCCAGGACAATTCCCAAGTCCCGAAAAAGCCCCCATATTACAACTGCCCTTTCCTCTCCCAGCCCCCAAAGCATCCAGTGGTCACTGGCTGCACATAATTTTGTAATTTCTTCCATTGCGTGAATCACAACAAGTCTATAACAGGACACCAGCAAGTCCACTCTAGTCCTTTTCTCTTCCCCCAATCCTGAGGAGTCTGGGATGGTGATGTCCCCTCCACCACCAAGTGAGGGGGCTTATATTCCGTGGATAAGATGGATGAGATTATCCTGCCTGAAGCTGCAGACTCTCTCCATTCCCTGGGATAGCCGCTGTCCATCATCATCTCCCCACTAGGTGTCCTGGGTGAGTCCGTTGAGTTGTAGAGTAGGAGTTGCAGGTCCACCGAGCCTCTGGACCCAGCTGGGACTTGGACAGCCCGTAGTCTCTGCTCTCTGGAAGTACACCTAAAACTCTGGCATCACATATCGGTTTGAACAGAAGAGACAGATGGGCCATGTGCAGTGAAGACATATTTTTAACTTGAAATATTGAAGGGGTGGTGGAATCTTTGATTGTGATTCAGGAATAAAAGGGATAGAAAGTTTGGGAAAGAAGGTTTCAGATTCTTAAGTACATAAACACTATGTATGTTGGTTTAGCCTTGGGAGAGAGAACCAGTCTATAAAACAGATAAGAGTATAGACAAAGTTTCCCTGCAGGAGGAATTGCAGTCTGCATTGCATATGTATTGTTAAAGATGCTCAAAAAATATCTATATAGTTTTTATATAATCTGTAAACTTCTTTACCTAAATATATTTATGAGCATCTTTAACGATATATCTGCAATACAGACTGCAATTCCTCCCGCAGGAGAATTTACTCTACCCTTTACATTGTGATTTAAAATTAATGGCATCCTTTTTTCCCCTAATAAATGTTCCTGATCATCCCAAGCATTTTAAGAAGACTGAATATTTTGAGTCAGTAAATCTAAGTAAGAAATATTAATATTCTCTTTTGAAAGAGAGTTGTGTTGAAAAAAGTGTCGATGCAAATGAAAGAACATGTACTTTTCAATTTAATACATATAGAAATCTCATTAGTTCTAAATTTAGAAATAATCTTTAGTGTTGGAGGGTCTAGAAATTTGACTCATACATGCAATGATGTCCTTGTTAGAAAAAATGATGAGGAGTTCTATTTTTCTGCTTTTGTTGTGCGGGGTAGGGATGTGAGTAAAACACATTCTCTTTTACATCAGATAATTCCTTCTGCTCACAATTATTGAGAAGGTATACCAATCTAACGATGCTTTGTACACAGTAGGTATGAAATTATTACTTTGGTTTGAGGTTTGATAGTATTTAAAGTTCTTACTTGGTAGAGTCTTACTTCTCAGATGACCTTGATTCAAATTAACTGCTATGCTTTCCTCCTGGAAAGTTAGCTGGAATTCCTGAAGTGGTCAATGACAAGATGCCATTTCATTTCAACAAAGCATTATTGCACACCTAATAAGTTCAAGGCTAAGAAAACAAAGTTAAACAGGGCGTTACATTCAAGATTCTTCTCTCAAGGAACTCTGTCATGGCTGAAAGACAAATTTGAATAAGCAACTTACACGTCAATATCTCTGCTCAGTGCTCTATAATGATTAAAAGTGTTTAATCTCTTTAAATAAAACAGTTCAGTCTTATAAGACTATAACACCCTATTCTTAACACCTTGCATGAGTGTGGAACATTTGTTGCAATTGTTGATAGCTCATTTTTATAATTGAACTAGTAACCGTAGTCCATGGTTTAACGTAGGGTTCACAGTTTTTGTAGTGTAGTTCCATGGATTTAAAAAAAAAAAATGTATTGGTTACCATATATACAATCTAACCCTCCCCCTTTTAATCACATTCAGATGTATATGTCAGTGCTGTTCATTGTGTTCACAATATTGTGCTAACATAAACACCAATCATTACCAAAACATTTCTATCATTCCAAATAGAAACCCTGCAATTTAAAACCTTAAATTTCTATCCCCTATCCCCACTCCACCCCCGTAACCTATATCTAGATTCTGACTCTATGAGCTTGTTTATTATATATACTTTAAGTCAGTGAGATCATACAATATTTGTCCTTTTGTGTCTGACTTATTTCACTCAATATGATGTCTTCAAGGTTCACCCATTTTTGTCGCATGTATCAGGACTTCATCGCTTTTTACAGATGAGAAATAGTCCATTGTATCCATATACCACATTTTATTTATCCATTCATTTGTTAATGGACACTTGGGTTGCTTCCATCTTTTGGCAATTGTGAATAATGACGCTATGAACATCAATGTGCAATTATCTGTTCCAGTCCCTGCTTTCAGTTCTTTGGGGTACATACTTAGTAGTGGGATTGCCAGGTCATATGATAGCTCTTTACTTAGCTTTCTGAGGAACTGCCAAACTGTATTCTACAGTGGCTGCATGAAATGCCACTAGCAGTTAATGAGTGTTCATATTTTTCTGCGTCCACTCAAACACTTGTTATTTTCCATTTTATTTAATAGCAGCCATTCCAATGGGTGGGAAATGGTCTCTCTCTCTTTTTTTACTTGAGAAGTTGTGAGTTAACGAAACAATCATATATACCATACAGGATTCCTACACATTGCCCACCACCAACACTTTTGTTACAAATGATGAAAGAACACTTTCATAATATTGCTGCTATCTATAATACATAGATTTGGTGTATTTTGCTCACAAAATCTTATTACTACTACCTGTATTAATATTGTATATTTGTTGTAGCTCAGGAGTGAATGTTCTCATATTTGTACTGTTAACTACAGTCCATAATTCACCGCAGGGTTCACCATGTTATATGGTCCCCTGCGTTGTACAATCCATCCAAAGTGTACACTCAGTGACATGGTTTCATCACAGGATTGTGCTGTTAACAGCTCAATCCATTTCAGAACATTTTCATTATTCCAAAAGGAAAAATCCCATACCCTTTTATTAGCCCCCATTATTGAACCATAGTATAGTACCTTCTTTGCCATTGCTGTAAAAATATTACAATATTACTCTGCACTATAGTCTGTATGTTACATTAGTTATATTTTTCCCATTTATCTCCATATTCATAGCACCTTGCATTAGAAGAACATACTTGTTTTTGTACTATTAACCACAATCATCATCCACCACCAAAATCACTATGTTATGCAGTCCTTAGATTATCTTCTAGCTTTCTTTCAATTGACATTAACCTCCCTGGACTATCCCTTTCAGTCACAATCACATCTCTAAATCAGTAGTGTTGATTATACTGTCTAAGGTGTGTTAACATCAACTCTAACACTTTCCACACATTTACAATCACCCTTTTTATACTTTCTGCATACATTCAGCATCAGCTCTCCTTTCTCAACCTACATTCCATCTCCTTGTAACATATATTCTAGAGTTTAACTCCATGAATTTACTCATCATATGTAGTTCATACTAGTGATACCATATAATATTTGTCCTTTTTTGTCCAGCTTATTTCACTCAAGAAAATATCCTTAAGATTCATCCATGTTGTCATATGTATCCCAAGTTCATTTCTTCTTGTACCTGAATAGTATTCCATTGTATGTATATACCACATTTTGTTTATCCATTCATCGGGTGATGGACACTTAGGTAGCTTCCATATTTTAGCAATTGTGAATAAGGCTGCTGTGAACATGGGTGTGCAAATGTCTATTCATGTTTTTGCTTTCAGTTCTTCTGAATATAGTCCTAGTAGTGGGATTGCCAGATCATATGGCAGTTCTATATTTAACTTCCTGAGGAACCACCAAACTGTCTCCCACAGAGGCCCCACCATTTTACAATCCCACCAACAGTGAAGGAGTGTTCCTATTTCTCCACATCCTCTTCAGTACTTGTTATTTTCCATTTGGTTGTTGTTGTTGTTTTTAATAGCTGCAATTCTAATGGATGTGAAATGGCACCTCATTGTGGTTTTGATTTGCATTTCTCCGATGGCTAATGATGCTGAGCTTCTTTTCAAGTGCTTTCTGGCTATTGGTATATCTTCTTTGGAGAGATGACTATTCAGGTCTTCTGCCCATTTTTAATTGATTTGTTTGTCTTTTTGTTGTTAAGTCAAAGGGTTTCTTTATTTATTCTGGATATTAGACCTTTATCGGATATGTGGTTTCCAATTTCTCCCATTGTGTAAGTTGTCATTTTACTTTTATGATAAAGTCTTTTGAAGCATAAAAGTTTTTAATTTTGATAAGGTCCCATTTATCTATTTTTTCTTGTATTGCTTGTGCTTTGAGTATAAAGTCTAAGAAACCATTACTAAAACAAGGTGCTAAAGATGCTTCCCTAAATTTTCTTCTAGAAGTTTGATAGTTCTAACTCTTATATTTAGGTCGTTGATAAATTTTGAGTTGATTTTGGCATAAGTTGTGAGGTAAAGGTCCTAATTTTTTTTTCTCAAATTGAGATCCAGTTTTCCCAGCACCAATTATTGAAGTGACTATTCTTTTCCAATGGAATGGTTTTTGCTCCTTTGTCATAAGTCAGTTGACAATAAATGTGAGGGTTGATTTCTGAGCTCTCAACTCAAGTCCGTTGGTCTTTATGTCTGTCCTTGTGCCAATAAAATGTTGTTTTGATTACTGTAGCTTTGTAATAAGTTTTAAGATTGAGAAGTGTGAGTCCTCCAAATTCATTCTTCCTTTTTAAGATGGCTTTAGCTATTCTGCGCCCCTTATCTTTCCATATAAATTTGATGGTTGGCTTTTCCATTTCTGTAAAGAAGGTTGTTGGAATTTTTATTGGGCTTGTGTTGAATCTATAAAATGATTTGGGTAGGGC
This sequence comes from Chaetophractus vellerosus, assembly GCA_004027955.1. Classification (NCBI taxonomy): domain Eukaryota; kingdom Metazoa; phylum Chordata; class Mammalia; order Cingulata; family Chlamyphoridae; genus Chaetophractus; species Chaetophractus vellerosus. The sequence goes on from PVKH010027061.1 coordinate 7,138, forward strand.
TGACATCTTAACAATATTTAGTCTTCTAACCAATGAACATGGAATGTCCTTCCATTTATTTAGGTCTTCTTTGATTTCTCTCAGCATTGTGTTGTAGTTTTGTGTGTACCAGTCCTTTACATCCTTGGTTAGATTTATTCTGAAATATTTGATTCTTTTAGTTGCTATTGTGAATGGAATTTTTTTCTTGATTTCTTCTTCTCATTGTTCATTGCATATATATCAAAATACTACTGATTTGGGGGTTTTAATTTTATACCATACCACTTTGCCAAATCCATTTATTAGCTCTAGGAGCTTTATGTGGATTTTTCAGGATATTTTGTATATAGGATCATGTCATCTACATTATACAAGATATACAAGATTATGAAAGGTAGCTGGTGATGAGTAAGAAAAAAATATTAAAGTTTTATATTTTCTTCAAAAAATCATCTTGACTATTGATAGGACTACATTGAATTGGCAATCTAATTTTCAAATGTTGATCATTCAATAATACTAAATAACTTAATGGTACTAACCAACCATAAAATATCCCTCCAGATCTTTATTACGGTCCTTTAATAAAGTTATATATTTTTTTTCCCATAGTGGTCTTTGTCTTCTTTATTTAATTGTTAGCTACATTATAGTTTTTTTTTCTGCTAATGTAAAAATCTTATTCATTAAGATTATATTTTCTAATTTGATACTACTGGTGTAGATAAATACTCTTATATTATAAATGGTTAGTTGTAAGTTAACCTTGTTAAACTTTTATTTATTCTAATAATTGTTTGATATTTTGGCTTTTCTATGTTGATTGCCATATCATCTGCAAATTGTGGCTATTTGAACTCCTCCTTTCAAATCCTAATATGTTTTTAAAGAAATTATTCTTTATTTTCTAGTTGGTTTCTTCCCCTGCCCTGAATTGGCTCCCTCATCTGTCTGCTCATTGTCTCTGCTCGTCTTCTTTAGGTGGCACTGGGAACCGAACCCAGGACCTCCTATGAGGGAGGCAAGTGCCCACCTGCTTGAGCCAGATCTGCTCTCTGCTTGTGCCAGCTCTTTGCATCAGCCCGTTGCATCAGATCATGTTCTTTTGGTGCACCAGGAACTGTACTGGGAACCTCCCATGTGGGAGGTGGGCACCCAACTGCTTGAGCCACATCTGTTCCTCTCTAAAATCTTATTTTTTCCTTTATAATGTTGTCCTGGAATAGCTATTATACTAGTTGGCATCACTGATAGTGAAAAAGATATTTTACTTGTCCCTAATCATGAAAGAAGTATTGCACAATACCTAATATTTACTGCAGTTTGGGGGGGGGGTTGAAGGGCATATAAACAAATTAAGGGATATCCTAAATCAAATCATGAAATAATATCTGACAAACAAAATTGAAGTGCATTCTGCAAAATATTATTTCTTTAACTGTCAAGAACTTGTGAGTTCCGAAATTTTATTCAACTTGCAAACTAAAATGTAAACTTGCTACAGCTTCATTTATGTTGGCAGAAGACACACAATTCTTGCATCAGAAAAAAAATATTATTATGCATTAGCCAGAGTATCAGCATTTGAGTTGGTCCCTATGGTGGTTTGAAGCTGTATGTATCCCAGAAAAAAATGTTCTTAAAACACATCCATTCCTGTGGATGTAAACCCTTTTTAAGGAGGAAATTTTGATGAGGCTACTTCAGTTAAAGTGTGATCCTCATTTATCATGGGTCTTAATTCTATTATTGGAGGCCTTTACAAATGAAATGATTACAGAGAGAGAGAGAGAGAGAGAGAGAGAGAGATCGCACTCCAAGAGCTACAGGAAGCAAGAAGCTAAACTGGAACCCGGAAGAGAAGAAAGAGACCAGAAGACACCACCATGTGCCTTGCCATATGGCAGAGGAACCAAGGCTCACTGGCAGCTGGTCTTTAGGAAGAAAGCATTGCCGTGATAATGCCTTGATTTGAACATTTTCCTGGTCTCAAAACTAAGCTGACAAATTCCCATTGTTTAAGCCACCCCATTTCATGGTATTTGCTGTAGCAGTCTAGGAAACTAAAACAGTCCCCTAAGTTCTGGTTCTCACAGGGTAACACAAAGAGGCCCCATAAACACCTGTACACGCAGTGGGTTGCATTATGGGAGAGAAACAGCAAGATTAGGGAACGCAAATCTTTTGTAACATGCAATAAGGAAGTCTGTGTTTTGCTTCAGCGATAGAAACTATTTCTTCAAACACTATTTGCTATACTCTCATGTTTGAAAAGACACCCAAAAACAAAGGCTTCCCCTACTGAAAAACTGTGCAGGCACATAAGATACACACTGAAAACTGTTATATAATAGTAGTCTTCAAAGATGTCAAGGTAATGAAAACAAGGAAAACAAGGAAGGATGGAGGAAGCGTTCAAGATTGAAGAAGATGAAAGAGAGATTATACCTAAAAGCACTGTGTAATTCTGGGCACACTCTATTTGCTATTTAAAAAAAAAAAAAAAGTTCTTGAAAAATAGGAGATAATTGAATAGGTATAGTAACAATGCACCAATGTTTATTTTGTGAATTTGAGAATTATATTGACACCCTTTTCCTGGGCAAAAAAGTACTAAAATATACAGTGGTGATGGGGCTTTAAGTCAATAATTTTATTTCAAATAGTTCAGGGTAAAAAACAGAACTTCTTTAAGATACGTTCAGTTTCTCTAAGCTCAGTATTGTTTCAAAGAATCATGGAGGAGAGGGGTTTCTGAAGAGATGAATGTTATGATTAGCAATTTAATTTATTTAATATTCACTAGTTTATGCAATGTTCAGTGTCTTCTTAAACAATTTTTATTTTTAAAAACATTTATTTATTTCATCAAAGTATTCAATTTTGATACTGTAATGATTATACTCTTTTTCTGTTTTCAATTTGAATCCTGATAAAATATATTTAAAGTTATCAAATTGCCTTAGTATGGATTTTTTCCCTCATATTTGGAAAAACAGTGTTCAATTATCATTCCATATTATATATTTTGTAATTCCTCATTTGATTTTCTTTATTTTTCATTTTTAAAATTTATTGAAGTATGTCACTCATACATGAACATACATAAACATTAGGTGTATAGCAATAGTTGTGAACTTACAAAACAAACATACATAACATCAAACAGGGCTCTCATACCTCACCCTATCAACAATACCTTGCAGTGCTGTCAAACATTTTTAACTAATGATTAAAGAGCATCCTCAAAATATTACCACTAACCAAAGTATTTTCACCCAACCCACCCCACCATCATTATTTTTTTATATCATCTATACATGAACATAAACAGTAAGTGTATAATAAAAGTTATGAACTTACAAAGCAAACATTCATAACATCATACAGGGATTCCATAAATCAATGCTCCACCAACACTTTGCATTTTCTTGAGGCATTTCTTACAAATTATGAAAGAATATTGTCAAAATATCTTAGATGTGGTGTATTTTCCCACCAACCCAACCTATTGTTATTTTTTAAATATATTTTTATGACAGAAGTTCCAAACTTACAAAACATTCATGCACATGTGAATTCCCAAACAATACCCCTCTATCAACACACTACACTGTGGTAGAACATTTGTTACAGATTATGAGATAATATCAGATTATTACCAGGTCCACAGTGTACATTTGGCACACTTTTTCCATACTCCCCCATTATCAACACAGTACATCTTTGGCATTGATGCAAGAACATTACATTATTACTATTAACCACAGTCACTGCAGTTTTATTTTTCCCATGCTTCTCCACATTCCCATCACCCTGAAATAGTGATGTGCATCTACTCTAGCTCACAAAGGACACTCTGGCATCTATACCATCAACCACGATTCTCATCCACCTCTGGATTTACTGTGCTATTCAGTCCCTAGATTATTCTCTAGATTTCTGTTAACTGGCATTTACATCACTAGACTACCATTTTCAGCTACATCCCCATTTATGGACCAGCTGTTAATCACTATAATTTGTTACCATCAACTCTGTACATTTCCACACTTTTACAGTAAAGCAAACTAAAACTTCTACAGACATTAAATGTCAGTAGTCCAGCTCAGTCCTCTTCTTATCTCCTTTAAGAATCCACCACCTACTACCAGGTCTTGAAGATATTTTTCTACATTTTCTAGAAGCTTTATGGTTCTTGCTTTTATATTTAGTTTTTTTAAATTCATTTTGGGTTAATTTTTGTATAAGGTGTGAGATAGGGGTCCTTTTTCCTTCTTTTGCTATGGATATCCAGTTTTCTCAGAACCATTTGTTGAATGGACTGTTCTGTCCGAGCTGGGTGACTTTGACAGGCTAGTCAAAAATCACTTGACTATAGGTGTGAGTCTGTTTCTGAACCATCAATTCAGCTCCATTGGTCTATGTGTCTATATTTATGCATGTATTATGCTGTTTTTACCACTGTAGCTAGGTAATACAACTTAAAATCCATAATTGAGTGTCCTCCAACTTTGCTTTTCCATTTTAAGATGTTTCTGGCTATTCAGGACCCCTTACCCTTCCAAATAAATTTGATAATCATGTTTTCCATTTATTTAAAAAATGCTGGTAGAATTTTTGTCAGTATTGCATTGAATCTGTATATCCATTTGAATAGAATTGATATATTAATGATATTTAGTCTTTCAATCTGTGAAAATGGAATGTTCTTCCAATTATTTAGGTCTTTTTTTATTTCTTTTAAAAGTGAGTTGTAGTTTCCTGAATACAATCGCTTTACATAGTTGGTTAAGTTTAACCCTGAATATTTGGGTTTTATCTGTCATATTTTATTTTCATCACTCTTTTGCACTTTTAGTTACTTTTATTGATATAATCTTCATTTCTAGACTCTCTTCCAGGCCTCTCTCTCCTATCTTTTCTTTTCAGGCTGTTGCACACTCTTTAGTATTTCCTGCAAAGCCAGTGTCTTGGTTAAAAACTCTCTCAGTTTCTGTTCATCTGTGAGTATTCTAAACTCACCCTCATTTTTGAAAGACCATCTTGCTGGATATAAGATTCTTGGCTAGAAGTTTTTCTCTTGAAGTATCTTAAATATATTATACCACTGTCTTCTTGCCTCCATGGTTTCTGGTGAGAAATCAGCACTTAATCTTATCGGTTATCTTATATGTTATGCATTGCTTTTCTCTTGCTGCTCTCAGAATTTTCTCTTTATCTTTGGCATTTGACATTCTGATTAGTATGTATTTTGAAGTTGATCTATTCAGATTTTTTCAGATGGGAGTACATTTTGCTTCTTGGACATGGATATCTATGTCCTTCAATAGGGTTGGGAAATTTTCAACTATTATTTTTTTCAAATATTCCTTCTGCCCCTTTTCCCTTCTCTTCTCCTTCTGGGACACCCATGACATGTATGTTTGCACATCTCTTGCTGTCATTAATTCCATGAGACCTGATTCAAATTTTTCCAGTCTTTTCTTCATGTGTTCTTTTGTATGTTCACTTTCGGAGGCCATTTCTTCGAGCTCACCAATCCTTTATTCTGCCTCCTTAAATCTGGTATTATATGATTCCAGTGTATCTTTAATTTCATTTATTGCACCCTTCATTCCCATAAGATCTGCTATTTTTCTATGTGTGCTTTCAAATTCTTCTTTGTGCTCATCCAATGTCTTCTTTTTTTAATTAAAAATTTTTTTTTTAAATTTTATATATATATATTTTTAGGATTCATTGATTACATCAATGTTACACAGAAAGTTTAGGAGTACCCATATGCCACCCTCCCACACCTCCCACAACCTCCCACATATATATCCTTCATCAGTGTGGCACAATGCCTGTGATAGATATACACATTTGGGGGCTTTGCCATCAAGCATGGATCACAGTTCAGACTGTAGACCACCCTCTCTCCCATACAGTTCTGCATGATACATGATGATATAAAATGGCCTAT
>PVKH010027062.1:0-13085 GCA_004027955.1 Chaetophractus vellerosus
TTTGTCAAGATGCCAATCTCAGAGCCTGAAAAAGTCCATTGTTTGTCAACCACCCTCTACCTAAACCCCTGACAGGAGACTGAAATAAGTCTAAGGAAACCTGGGGTGGTTTAGAGTCCAACCTCTGAATCTTTGAACACATTTTAAAGCTTTTTTCGCTAAAATAGGTGTCTAAATGACTGGGGAGTATCTCTCTAAGAAGTTCTTAAAGAACAGAAACAATTTTCTGAAACCTACTGGAAGACAGAAAAGTGGATTATCTTTGGAGAATATAAACATTGGATTTTACATCATCTCACATTATACCCATGGTATTAACTTCCCTCTGATATCTGTGAGTCAAATTCATTATTTACTGGTTTGCTTGATTTTTAAAAAATAACAATACTGTATCTTTAAATACTAGATTTAATAATATCTCTCCTATTTTTTACATTTTTTGACACATTTATTACAAACACTCTAAATATTCCATGTAACCATTAGTAATTGCATAACAATTTCCTGCAGAATTGAAAAACACCTGTTTCAAATGTGATTTTTGTTTTTCTATCTTTGCCGACTATTGTATCCATTCTATCGATTTAACAACTTGGGTCTAATGATGGCTATGGAGGGGCTATGCCATGTGGCCTGCTTTGGGAGGCCAAGTAGGAGAGGGAGATGAACCAATAAGATGATATATGTGAAAGGATATAGATAGTGGCATGATGACTTTCATCCTAGTTTATGTGGCATTAAAATTATCAGCCATGGGTGGTATAAAATGTGCAGTGTGTCGATACTATATGAATGAGCCTCTTAACGATGCCTGGAACTTTCATCTGACCAGCAGTACACTATTACCTCTACTTTCTACAGGCTGATGAGATTCGTGGTAGCTAAAATCATTTCTGCAGGGAGTGCTGCTGAACTCTTAAACATATCTCAATATAAAATCCCCAAAACACAGGTATGTTTTAAGACTATCCAAAAGACCCAAATAGTAACTAGGAAAATCCCTTAGGTGTTCATCAGTTGCCAAATGATAGATGCATCAACAAGGAATCCCCTAAGGATGTGGGGTCTATTTATGAAACAAAAACCAGCCATACATAGTCAGGTCCAAGGTGCATCCAGGCAATATCCAATCAATATTTATCCAGTTCCCCCAGAATGAGACAGAGAAGGCTGGGAGCTAAGCGATCTGTTCAGGTTCTGCCACTAATGAGCTGTGTGGTTTTGGGGACTGTTACTTCATGTTTTCAGGCTTTGGTGTCTTCTCCTGCAAGCTGGGCAAAATGATCTGTGATCTCATCCAAAGAATTCCTTGCTCAGTTAACAGGGTCATGCTCATTTGTAGAAAAGTTTTAGAGTCCATGGGAGACCAGAACATAAAACTTTATAACCTCAAGCCTTTTTCTATTTTAAGCATCATTATATTTGAGGGAAAATAGGCCCAAATGTTTCTAAACTAATTTTTCCTAGCAACTTTCTAATAGTCCCCAAATTTATTCAAATTAAGCAGCAAATTGAGACATCCTAGAGCAGATATACATTTATTTTTAACTTGCTGGCTTTATATTTTACATATCATTAAATTTTCAAATAATACAATTAGCAACAGTGCAAAAACATAAGTGAATTGAATTTAAATTGTGAAGCTACAGGGATAGAAGTTTTTAATCACTAGATATTCTATAGCATAACTGAATAAAATTGTTTATGATAATTTTATTACCTCAGCTCTCTTTTTAACAGAATTATTATATCTTCTCATGATGTATGATATTGCATTTTCAAAAACCCTTTCAGTAATTGGAGCTCCGGTAACCTGGCTTCCAAGGCTCATTAATGTGAAAAATTATCTTAAAAGGTAAGTATATTCATTTCATTTTGGTTTGGAACTTACAACTATGAAAGAGATTTTCTATACCTGTAAAAATATTTCTGGTTAGAGATGATCTCTTTTTGTGAAGAATGTATCTTCATGATTTCATTTACCTCAGACCTATTTGTAACATGAGAGATATACATTTCCAAACTAAAAATGGGAGCTGTCCGTTTTATACAAATTGCAAATTTTGTTCTACAAAATCCACAGCAGGGGTTTTCAACCTTGACTGCTCTTTAGAATAACCTGAGGAACTTTTTAAAAAATCTATACCTGGGCTGAGCCCCAGAACATTTAAATCAAAAACCCTGGAGGTGGGGTGCAAGTATTGATATATTTTAAAAGATCTCCAGGGGATATGCAGTCAGGCTTGGGAACTACTTAGTGAACTTGAATCAGCCCCTATTCCATTTTACTGTTGGCATTCTCATCCTTATGCCTACTCCGCCATAGAGCACTCTTTTGCCATTCTATAACAGTTTATTACAATGCTCTTGAAATAATAATTTGCTTTATTTTACCTCTCTTCATAATCATTCTGTAAGATTAGCAGCACATGTATTATCTCATTTCATAGATGAAAAAGCCAAGGGGCTTTCCCAAGGGTATGCAAAAAAGACTCAGGTGTTCTTACGTCAAGTCTGGTGCACTTCCCATGGTACCATGACTCCTTCCATACTTGAAACCCCAAAGTCTGCCTTTAATCACTATTTGCTGGCATATAGAGCTGTATCTTGTACTTACCAAAGAAAATAACACAGTGTAAATAGATGTGATTCATATTAAGGCACACTGTCTGCCTTGATTGAGCCAAGATAATTCTTTAAGGGTTTTGGCAAGTCCATCAATGTTCAGTTATAGAAAGTATCTTCTTAAAGAAATGACATTTGAATAAGCAATGAATTCACTATTTTTAGCCAATTTTCAATTAGCTGAAAAGTATTAGAGAGCCAGAATTACCATCTAGCCTGGTTTTCCCTGTACCCTTATCCCTCATTTGTTAATGACTCTTCCCTAATTAAAAAAAAAAATTTAAATCCCCAATTCTTAGATGGTGTCTTCTCTCTGGAAAGATCTGGACTCCAGATCTGGAAAGAAAAACAAGAAACCATTCCTGATAATATATATAAAATCTGTATAATTAAAATAATTATAATAAATTTTCTTACAAAAACAAAAAAATAATTATATTAAAGAAAAAATATCAACATATAGCAAATGTTTTCAGAGCAAGATATCTTCACCCCACAATCTGCTAACCTAGTATTATGTGAATATGATCAGAGCTTTTAATTTACATAATTTTCTCCAAAATTCCAATCTGTTTTCCTTAACAAGAGATTCAACTGCCCCTGACCCTTTATTTCTCTATAAAAGTAATCCATGACAAAATCTAAATGGAATTACGATGTATAGTGGACTAAAATACCTTGCTAGGAATTAAAATATATTTTAATTTGAAAAAAGGTATATAATAACTAAAGAAGTATTGCAGATTGATTCTGATTTATTGGCCAGCAATAAACTAAAAAATGAATATCTCTGACCAGTCCACACACAGCAGAAAAAGGGGAAGCATTTCTACTAATGCATACACTCCAGAGATGCAGCATGGGGGATCCATGTAGAGCAGAAACCCTGAATTCAGTTCCAATACTTCTCAGTATTGTTATCTATAAAATGGGAGTAAAACAGTTTCTACCTCATAGGGTTGCTGTGAGGATTAAGAGAGTTAACGGGTAGAGAAACCTTGTAACAATGCCTGTCTCATGGAGCCAGGGTTACCTACCTGTTAGGTAGCAGTTATTTTCAGATTATTGGCAGAAAGGTCATTGAACTCTTCTCTCCCAATTCTTGCTCTCTCTGGGATTTCTTCACAGTTAGAACTTTTGTTTCCAAACTATGAAACCATCATCAGCATGACCTTCTATTGTAATGAGGCAGCAGTGCCTATACTGAGGTCCATATATATAAAAGTGGATGATGAAAATGAGGGAAGCAAAAGCAATCTCATCTATCTGAGTGGCTGGAGTCACTGGACTGGACGTCAAAGCACTCATCCATCCCAAAAGTGATTCCTGAGATTTCTCTGGGCATGCGCACGCACATACACACCACTCACACACGTGCACACACTGCCAAACACCTTTGTCGCTACCAAACGGGAACGATCTGAGACCTGAACACACAGCCTGTGGCAAAATGTTAACAACTTCCCTACTGCTCTGGATTTATAACATCAGCCAATATTACTCAGACTCTGTTCAGAGCACATTTCATTTGATACTTGCTATGATCTATGTCTCCTGTTAAAGCCCACGGACATCAAGCCCTTTGGTCAAAGACTTTTGCCGATGCCTAAAAAACCTACAAGGGAGTAGAAAGTGCAAATATAAAGAAATAATTGTAGTAACTAATATGCATGAACACTGTCTTACAACATTATTGAAGTTGATCTTCACAATAACCCTTTAGGGACTATATGGTAAATAAAGTGGGTTTTGAACTCAGGATGGCTTGATTGTATAAGCCCACAGTTATACTCACAAACACTATTTTGCTTTAGATAACATAATTAGTGGAGAAAGCATAAAACAACAGATCTCTTAAAGGTAGAGACAATCAATTAAATAGCAGGAATGGAATTTTCCACCTTGGGTCAGAGACCAACTTGACATACACATACCCACCACTCATTCATATACTGTAATATCCTTTTCTTCCCACCAGAATGAAATTCTATCTGTAGTCCATACTCTCTTTTTATTACTTAAGGTGAACAAAATAGATTTTTAAGTTCATAGGAATTTACACCCCGGCAATAGAATTATAGTTCTTGTACTTATTGGCAATGACCCTGATACTGCATAAATGCCACTAGTGAATGAAAACTAATTACAGTTCTTTCAGGCTAAAAAGCAGCAGCTGAATACCACTAATTATGCAATGAAGCTAACAATAATACTAAAAACATTGGCAATATGTGTATTCACAGGGAACACAAATAGTAAATGTAGCAAATCAGCCATTGCAGAAAAAAAGGGGAAAAGCTGAAATCTTCTTATATTATACAATGGATAGCTCTAAATACTTTAGCTAACATAAAATGATTACTTCTTGCCCAGCACAAAGGCAATTTTCCTGGCTGTCACATATCCCCAAATGGCCAAATGCATCTATAACATATATTGATGATTGTGAGTTTTATATTAATGGAGGTATGCCTAGGTTCAGAAAGCAACAGCTAGAGTTGCCATTCAACTCTGACAATAATCATAGACCAATTTATAAGATAACAGCTATCCAAATGATTGAAATGGAAAAAATAAACTAAGTTTTGTTTGGATTTGAGGAAGAAGTAATTGCAACTCAATTGTGTTAATCTGGCCAACTTGTTCTACCATGTGGAATTCTCTTCTAGTCAGATTAGATGGTACATGAAATCCTAATGATTCAGTTGGGGCTATATGTCGATCTTTAGTGCAGTCTGATTCAAGAGAAACCTAGTGGTAAGGGACATATATTGGTAATATGAATACAAATCTATCATTTTAAATACTGCCATACTATCCCTACCATTCTTCTCAGTGAGCATTTGCCCAAGAGTGACCATGAGATGTGAAACAAGGATCTGCTCTCATCCTACTTGTCCTAATTTTCCTGTGTCTCTTATGGGGTTAGCATCTCATTTGTTTATGGACTATTTAAGGGACTTTCAAGGGCAATTTTGTAAATTTTACTATATGCGATTTTTGCCTTACAAGTTCTCTTCAGAATCTAATCATTATGAGGAAATTATTAAAACTCAAGGTGAGTTTCACTATGCTAATGTATATTTTATGTAAATGAACTGGGAATTTTAATAAAGCCTTAATAGTTTGAGCTTAGGTAAATACTAAGTACTGAAAAAAATAGCTTACATAGGTATATGATATTTTAAAGAAGAAGCTAGAAATGCTGGAACTAATATTAGAATAAGAGACTGCAAACCAGGTCCTAGACTTAACTCTGAAATTAATTAGATGTGACCTTGATGAAGTCACTTCTAGTTTATTTACTTACAGAATGAGGAAGTAGGCCTCAGTCAATGATTCTGTTATTTTCAGCATTTTTAGTACCAAATTCCTTTCTGTAGTAGTTCTGAAATATCATAATCTAAAAATACATTACTAGACTGTCCTTACTCAAATTCATTTTCAGAGGAGAAATAAGAAAACAAATACCTTTTTTTAAAAAAAAAAAAAAAAGAAAGGAAAGAAGGCTGGAGAAATAAAAGGTAAAGTGATACTGGAAGAATAAAATGCCAATTTTAAGTCGCTGGAAGTAATTAAACAAGTTTTACTCATACCAAAACATGAATAATAAAGAGCTGGCTGCCAGCACAGTACAGGCACATGGCAAGCCTTCAATGGTGTGTGGATTAGTTTGGGGCACAAAATTAAGAATACATAATTAAGTACAAAATGAGTATTTGTTTTGAATGAGAAGTTACAACTTTAAAAGAAGTTGAATTTTAAAAGCTGACAGAACAAAACAAAGACAAAAACCATAAACCAAAAAAAAACAAAAAAAAGACTGCCACCAACAGTTATTTCACTCTTTAGGGCAAAGGACAGCTTAGTTACACAAGAAACAAATGCAGCTGGTCTCCCATAGCTGGAAAGCAAAGGGGGGTATTTATCCTGTATTGGGAGGATTGCTACATGACAAGCTCTGTTTGGTTAAGGGAAAGACTGTATTCTCTCCCTTGCAATTGGTCATTGTGATTCTTTTATGATACAAAAGATCCAGGACAATCTGAAGGAAGTCAAGAGGTTCCATCTGTATCAGGGTCTCATGGGGAGAACTTTTATATAATTATGCGAAGGGAATTGGAAATACCACAAATATCACAGAATCCAGAATAAAAATTATTTTTGCTAAGTAACTGCCCACCATATCACTACATTTGTCTGTACACTCTTGGTTGCCTTTTCATATGACAATTATTTTGCAAAGCATATTCCTAAATAAGTATCCTCAATTTGATTTTATAAATTTAAAAAATCAATAATACAACAATTCAGAAAAGTTTCTTTCAGCATCACAATTCATTATCAGTAATGGCTTGTACAGTTCCTGGATGATTATCAAATTTGGGGAAACTGCCCTACAAATTAAGTTCTTCCAAGTTTGCCTGTGCAGTGAATAATCTTAAAATACTCTGAATTATCCACCCTTCTTAAGTAGTTTGTTGCTGATGCCCTCACTGTAGTATGGCACAATAAATTTTATTCTTTCTTCATCTGTGTCAATATTTATATCAAAATACCAAGAGGGGGGCCGGCTGTGACCCAATGGATAGGGCGCCGGTTCACCACATGGGAGGCCCCAGGTTCGGTTCCCGGGGGCTTCTCTGAGCGGGCAGACCGCCTTGAGAGGGCAAGCTGCTGTGGGTAGGGCAAAGCCGCCATGGGCAGGGCAAGCCCCCACAAGCAGGCAAGGCCGCCGCGCGGTAAGCTGACTCGGCGGGCCCCCACAATGGGGGGGAGACAAGCAGACACAGAAGAATGCAAAAATGAACAGAGCAAGAACAAGCAGAAAGGGGGGATATATAATTTTTTTAAAAATCTAAAGATGACCACAGAAGATTATTTTTATATATCCAAATCAGAATTCTATAATTTCTCACTTTGCTTTATTGAGACATTCCAAAACCATCAATCCAAACTGCAGTTAAAATGTGTATTTGAGCTTTACCAATTGTTTTTAATAGTTTTTTTCATCTGCTTTACTTTTGTTTGTTTGTGTTTCTCTCTCAAGTGTTCTTAATATCATTGTACCTATGTTGCAAGGCTTGAGCTGCTTTAATGTTCAAACCATCCCTTTATTTGTGGCCTCCAAGGAAAAAATCCTAATTGACTTGTGTGTTTAAAATAGTCCATCCATGTGATAAATCTGAAAAAAAATATTAAACTTTTAATTTAACAGTCTAAAACTTCAGGGTCTATGCAGGTGGCAGAGCAGGGAGAGGTTAGGAAGCTGAGTCAGCAAGTGGTGAGGAAGGGATGGCTCTGGCTTAGATGCCTGTACCTCCCTCTAAGTAAAGTTGGCACCAGGATTCAGAAGACAGAAGAATAGGTGAGTTTGTGCAGGAGGGCAGCTCAGAAATTGAGTTTGAGATTGACATAGCCTTTTGAAGGGAACACCATGAAAATAGAGGAGACACTTAGCTAGAATTAATCAATGATTAAAGGAATTTTCCTTGAATGCACCCAGTTTCCTACCTTTTGAAGACAAGACTCATAATGAGCTAAAGGGATCTCCCAGGCTCCACAGAGGGTCTTTGCAGAAAATTGCTATTGCTAGCAATAATTTAACCATTCATGGATGCACATATGAACCACATAAATATATACCACTAAACCCAAACTAACTGTATTCCTTAGCAGAATCCCAAAACACCCTCAGCCATTCAACTATCACCCAAGAGAAGGAAATTGTCATGAAGAGGGAGCCAGAATGGAAGTCAGGATGTTAACCAACTGCACATAAATTGACTTCCTTTTGCAAAATATTTTTTAGTTTTTTGGCTATGTGAACCCCTCCAGGGACCCTGAAAGAGCCTAGACAAATCCGTGGTCCTAGAGCTCATGTTTTATTATCTGCCTTCCTGCTTCAGACTCCAAGCTTCTTGAGAACAGGAACCACATTTTTTATCATATCAAGGTGCACCAACACCTTGCATGGTGCACAAAAATATTTTGTGGATAAATGGAGTAACTTTGATGCATACAAAACACAATGTTAGCAAGAGGAGGCAATCAATTCTTCATGCCAGGATGAAGAGAGGTGCTGAGAAAACTCCGAAATAAAATGATTTTTAAGATCAGTATGGTGCACTGTTTTAGTCAGGGTTCTCCTGGAATTAATGTGACTTCTGAGCCAGTGTCTAATAATCCCCGAAATGTCTGATCACTTCCTTTTCCCCAGTGCAGTTACTCTGGCAAAAGGCCGTAGGTCTCCCTGGGGAAAGGTGGGAGGAAGATTAACAGTATACATTTTTGGCAGTTTAACAGGATCCTTCTCCAAGGGGACCTGGCCTTCTCCTTATTCAAGGTGCTCTGGGTCTGTAAACTGTCTCAGGTCTGGGAATTGATTAAGGGGCCATGATTCTCTACGTCAGTAATTTGAGTTAGGTTTTTGTTTACTTGGCCTAGAACTCTTCTGCTTATACAGATCCAGAAGAAATTTAGGAGGTTGTCCATCTATTTCACTTCTAGGTACCCCATGATCTATTAGCCAGCGCCATAACTCCATGCAACTCAGACTATTCTGTGTGCTGTTTTGAATCTGTCTTTCATTGCGGTAGCCACGCCCACCTTGCCTTTGGTGATTCACTGCCAATACTTGACTTTTACCGGCCCGAGATCAGATCATCCCCATAATGTTTAAGGATTCCAATTCCATTACAGCCCTCCCTACAGTACTATCTGGATTGCAGAGAAGAGCAACCACAGAGCTCTTCAGAGAAGATGGGGTTAGCCTGACAAATTTATTCCTCACAGTCCAGGTTCAATGTGTGTCCTCTGGACATTCCTGGGTTGGGTGGGCCGGTCTAAAATGGTAAATCCATTCTAGCATTCCAATCTCTCTAAGCCTTTGAATTCCCTCATCTACAGTATACCATGGCAAAATGGGCATTTCAACATCACATATGCTAGGCCATCGTTTGGTCCTTGTTTCAGTCAGCCACCGAAACAAACTGTTAGAGCCCTTTCTAACTGCTTGAGCTACAGTGCTGAATCCAGGATTTCTGCTTAGTGGGCCCATATCAATAAATTCAGCCTGATCCAACTTTTTATTCCTTCCACCATTATCCCATACCCTTGGTATCCATTCCCACACACATTCCCCTGATTTCTGTCCGTATAAATTAGAAAACTCATACAGTTCTTTCAGAGTATAATGTACTTCCTCATGGGTCACACTTTGTATTTCACCTTTGGGGGCTTGTTGTGATTTTAGTCTATAAGACAAGAGGGGTGGAGGCGGTGGGTAAGGAGAAGGATTAGAGATGTCTTGCAGGCTACTGACCTCAGGACATTCCTTTGCATTTTCTTCTGGTGAGATAGGGTTAATCTCTTCAGGCAGGGGTTGAAAGGCAGTTTCCTCAGGGCAGGGTGGAGGCTGGGCAGTGCATACTGGAGTTTGACTGGTACCTGCCTCATGGCTGGGAGGAGGTCCAGACTCTCTGTGGCATGCCAGTGGCTGCACAGTGGAGGCCTCAGTTTGGCTGGTACCCACCTCAAAGCTGGAAGGAGGTCTGGACTCCCTGGGGCAGACTGGAGGCTCAATGATACAAGGTTGACAAGGTGTGGTCTCCACAGGGCAGGCTATCACAGGTTTATCTGGTAAAGTCTTAGCAGAATTTAGAGTTCCAATGTCCTCACCAATATCATCATCAACCCATATGTCTCCATCCCAATCCTTGGGGTTCCACTCCTTTCCAATCAACGCCCTCACTTTAATTGCAGAAACCCTGCAAGGTTGAGATTTCAGTTTCTTCTGTAGTTCTGCTACTCATATAATGAGCCTCTGGGTTTGATTCTCAGATATCTCAAGTCTTTGGCTATAGGGGTAAAGATTTTCTTTCAAGGCACACGTAGAAACTTTCATATCATTCATACGGCCTTTAAGTTCCAAATCTGAAGACTTTAGCTCATCTCTTTCTTTTTTAACTATATCCAGAGTATCTAGGAGGAGCCAGCCAACAGCATTATACTTTTTTTATGCCACAAAATTCTGTTAAGGTATTGAAAACATTCTCACCCAGATCCTTGCTTCTTATAAGCGTGCAAGTAGGGGAATTCAGTGAGGCTATACTGCGTATCTCTATTGCCAGCTCACGCCATGGACTCTTAGCAACCTCTTCATTATTGGAAAGGGAGTCATTAGTACCCCTGAGTCCAATTAGAGTAGAGAACCACCTCAGATATCCCATGTTTAAGACTCTGTTCCTCAAGAACCACTCCTGGTACCAGCTGTTTTAGTCAGGGTTCTCTCGGGAAACAGAATCAAAAGGAGGTATCTGTTAATAATAAAAGATTTTATAAGAGTCTCTCAAGTGACCGTGGGGATGCACAAGTCCAGGTTCTGCAGGCAGGCTGCAAGCCAGGGGCTCCGATGAAAGACCGATGAAGGGTCCTTGATGAGTTTCTGGGAGAAGTTGGCTATCAAACGACGAGCTGGGAAATTCTCTCTGAATGTTGAAATCAGTTCCCTTTTATGGCAGTCAACTGAATGGATAAAAGCATCATCCATTCTTGATCTAATTTCCCTGATTGATGCAGATGTAATCAGTCATCCATGCAGTAAACTCACTGGTGATCAAAGTCCATAAATGCTCTTGTATTACAATTAGCGCATTGCTTGCTGGACCTAATACCTGGGCACAATTACCTGGCTGAGTTGACACATTAGCCTAACCATCACATGCACATTTCTCAGTTAATTGTTTTTTGTTTTTTTAATGTTGTTTTTTTATTTTGGTTGATCTGATCTACCCTTCCTAAAAGCTGAAAGATTAGTCATTGGGTGAGTATTGTAGTAGGCTGTGCTCCGCCTCTCATTACAGAAGTGAAAATCCCCAGCAATATGCTTTTTCTGACCCTAGGTGGCTACGTTACAGGAGTATGGTCTAAGCTTTGCCAATAAGATACGACTGTTTGGGATTTGCATCTCGATTTGTAATGAGAATTCCTTACAGGAGTGGCAAGAGCACCTAGTATCCAATGGTAGAAGGCCTGCCATGGTGTGTAGTTTCCAAGGCATGCAGTGGTAATAGTACCAAGGCTAGAATTCATTGTCTAGCAGCATCTCTAGGCTGCAGAGCTGCATAGAAACTTATTTAGCCACTCTTCTTGTTTCCCATGATAACACACCCTCCTGTTGTCCCATCTCTCTGACCATTTCTTCTCTGTCACCTTTGAAGGCTCCTCCTGGTCTAGCTGGTCTTTAAATATTAGATATACAAGGCACATTCTGAGGGTGACTTATTTTCTCACTCTCTAATCTCCCACTAGCAACCTCATCTACCTCTCACATCACCCTCAATCCCGCCAACTCTTCACCTTCGTTCCAGCATCATCATCTGTGGCCCAGACTACCACAGTGACATCCATCTTCCCACATCTACTCCTCACATCTCCCCACCTCCACTAAGCTTCTGAAATCCAATCTATATATTGAAACAAGAGTGGGCCTGCCAAATGGTAATCAGATCACCTCTATGTATGAACCCCTCACTGGATTCCCCGTGCCTTTAAGATAAATAACAAAATCCTTAATATATCTTATAAAGTTCAGTATAGTCTTATTCCTGAACCCCTCCAAACTTGCTTTTGGATGAAACAAAATCAGCCTCTCATCCCCTGCCCCTCCTTTCACCCAGCTATTTCCTATGCACTTTTCAAATCTTGGTTCAAGTATGACATCCTCAGGAAAGTCATCCCTGACAGAGATCAAATCTCTCCCCACTAAATGTTCTTCTAATACAACCAAGTATCATTCCTTCAAAAGACTCATCATTTGGAATTTTACATTCCTGTGTGTGAAATGGGATTTGATGTCTATATTCCCAATTAAATGGCAAGCAATATGAGGAAGGAACCCTGTTTATTCTGTTGACCATCATATTCTCAGTGAGTTGTATTGTGTTGAAACATAAGAGGTTCTCAATAAACAAATATTGCGTGAATAAGTGAGAAGAAGTTTAATAAAGAAATTCATGCTAGTCTGTCAATAAGAACCAATTTTCCCACTCTCTGGGAGTTGTCACTGACTCTTTCCTTCATTCCCTAATTAACCAGTCTTTCAGTCTCATTATCCTTACTTGGAAATTTTCTCCTCCATCTTCACTTTATAATCATATTGTCAGCATGCTAGTGCAAACATCATGCTTTAGGGAGTAGATTTTTATAATTGCTGTTCCACATTCTCCAGGCCTCTATTGCTGTAAAATTTAGCATAAATCCCAGAAATAAAGTAAAATATCCATTATATTATAAACTTAGAGTGATATGCATTATAAAAGAGGCAATCTGGGCTTTTGTTTATATTACAAATCAGATTCTTATCTAATAACTATAGTTCATTACAGTCTGCTCTCAGTGTTCCTAGATAATCTCATTTCCCAATTTTCAGTATATACAATACCAACTTTTGCTAGGAA
>PVKH010027063.1:0-13090 GCA_004027955.1 Chaetophractus vellerosus
CTTTTATCCAATCAGTTGACTGCCTTAAAAGGGGAAGTGATTTCAACATCCAGAGAGAACTTCCCAGCTTGTCTTTGGACAGCCAACTTCTCCCAGAAACTTATCAAGGACCTTTCATCGGTCTTTCAACTTATTCCTGGTTTATACTACCCCCTTTGGATAATGATATCTTAAAAAAAAATAAATGTTTTTTTATATTCCCCTAAAAATAACACATATATAACTACCTGCTCATACATAATCCTTTTACATTACTTACTTTAATGTGACAGATTTTCTTTGACAGCTTTGAATATACTGGCTTTTACTTGATTAGTGAAATCTATTAAAAAGACACCAAATGCCTTCAAGAATCACCTTGGACAGCACATTCCCAGGCATTAGTACACATAGTTCAAAAGGAAAAGTGCTCTGATTTTCATGCTACTAACTTTCAGAATATCATAGGTTGGTGATTGAGACATAGTATTGAAATGTGCACCACACTCATCTACAGCATGGTGCTGAAGTCCATTGTGATTAAGCTCATGTGTCAACTTAGCCAGGTAATGGTGCCCAGAGTTACTGTGAGGACATTTTCTGGACCTACATAATTAGTAAGTTGATTGCATCTATGTCTGATTACATCTACAATCAACTGAAAAGATTACCTTGAGCAATGAAAGATATTTCATCCAATCACTTGAAGGCCTTAGAAGGAGAAGTGATGATTTACATAGTCAGTAGAGAGAATTTTCATTTCTACTTCAGCCAGCCAGATCCTCCTGGAGAATTCTTCAAGGATCTTCACTGGAGTTCCTCACTTGCAGCTTGCCTTATGGAATTTGCACCTGTGTAACCCTACAGTCGTGTGAGACAATTTCATAAAAATCTCATAATCTTTACAAATATATCTTGTTAGTTCTGTTTCCCTAGAGAACCCCGATTAATTCAACTTAGTACTGGGAGTAGTTCTTGAGAAACAGACACTTAAAAATGTGATTTCTGAATTGGTACTACAGTTTTTACAATTGGCTCTCTGACTAGATTCAAAGACACTAATGACTCTATTTCCAATGATCAAGATGTCTATGATAGCCCATTGCATGAGTTGACAATAGAGATATGCAAAAATATCACCACTGGATCTGGCTACTCACATGCTTATAGAGAGAGACAAGGCTCTGGGCAAGAGTGTTTTTGACACCTTAACAGAGTTTTATGAAATTACAAAGTATAATGATATTGGCTGGCTGTTCCTAATTCTGCTGGATATAGTTATAAAAGAAAGGTATTAGCTACAGACTTCACATTTGCCTCTTAGACATCATGTGAAGGATGTGAAAATTTCCATGAGTGCTATCAAAGAAAATCTTGTTTCATGTAGCCACAGACTTAAGATCTCTGAAAACCAGACCCAGAGTCTCCTTGTGCATGTGTCAGAGTTACAATGGAAGGTAAAATCTCAATCTTGCAGGGTGTCTGCTATTAAAGTGAAGGCATTGATTGAATAGGATCCTGAAAGTTGAATTGGAAGCATGTGTCTTGAAAATACTGTCAGTGGAGACATTGAAACCGTAAATCTTCTAAATCTTTGCCACATAAACCTGTTAATGGACTGTCCTGAGGAAACAACCACTGGACCTCCAGTATTCCCTGAGGAATCTGCCATTGACTCTCCACCTGAAGGGATTAATCTTGTTCCCAAAATCGCAAAGAAATACCCTGAGGTAATAACTGACTTGCAAGAAACTTCTCATTGTTCTTGTTTCTTACTCCCATCACCCCTCTTTTCTCCCAGACCTATAACTAGACTAAGTATGAGCAGGCCCCAAAGGGTGATATATGAAGTGTGACACACGAGAAAGTATACTATACTACAAAATAATTGCATGAATTGTCCTATTGATATATACAGAAATCAGAAGACTATGTGTGGGAATGGGTATTAAGCATGTGGGATAATGGTGAAAGTAATATATTGATGAACTTATTGATATGATCCTACTAAGCAGAGATTCTGGATTCAGCGTTGTAGCTCGAAGGGTTAGAAAGGGCATTAGCAGTTTGTTCAGGTGGCTGTCTGAAACAGGGACCAAAAAATGGCCGACATTATCTGAAGTTGAAATGCAAGAACTGCCTTGGTATACTGTAGATGAAGGCATCCAAAAGCTTAGAGAGACTGGAATACTAGAGTGGATGTATCATGGAAGGTCTGCGCATCCACCCTAGGAATGTCCAGAGGGTACACCTTCCACTAGGACTATGAGGAATAAATTTGTGAGACTAACTCCTTCTTCTCTGAAGAGGTAAGTAGTTGCTTTTCTCTGTAGGTCAGATATTACCTTGGGAACAGGTGAAAGCTGTTGGGAACTGGGATCCTTAAACACAATGGAATGAGCTGATCCTGGGTTGGCAGAATCCAAAGTGGCTGCACATTATCACCAAAGACAAAGTGGGCATGGTTACCACAATAAACTGCAGCCTCAAAGCAGTAATCAAAATTGTCTGAGACACAGAGATCTATGGCATTGTCTAATATACCATGGGGTACCTTGAAGTAAAATAGATGGGCAGGCTACTAAATGCCTTCATGATCTGTATAGGCATAAGAGTTCTAGGTCAAATGAATAAAACCCTAACTTGATTTACAGAAACAGAGAGTCATAGCCTCTTAATTAATTACCAGACTTGAGACAGTTTACACACCCTGAGCCCCTTGAATAAAGGGAAGGCCAAGTCCCCTTGGGAAAGGACCCAGTTATACTGCCAAAAATTTATACTGGTAATCAACCTCCCAGCCTTCTGCAGAGAGACCTATGGCCTTTTACCAGGGTAGCTGCACATTGGGGAAAAGGAAATGTTCAGACATTTCAGGGATTATTAGACACTGGCTCAGAATTAACATTAATTTCAGGAGACCCAAAATGTCACTGTGGTCCACCACAGAAAATAGGGACTTATGGAGGTCAGGTAATCAATGGGGTATTAGCTCAGGTCCATTTCACAGTGGGTGCAGTGGGCTCCTGGATCCATTCTGTGGTTATTTCCACAGATCCAGAAGGAATAATTTGTATAGACATACTTAGCAATTGGAAATCTACCCTCATTTATCCCTGACTTGTGGAATGAGGGCTATTATGATAGGAAAGGCAAAGTGGAAGTCACTAGAACTGCCTCTATCTAGCAAAATAGTAAATCAAAAGCAAAGTTGGATTCCTGGAGGAATTTCTGTGATTAGTGACACCATCAAGAACTTGAAGGCTGCAGGGGTGGTGTGGCAGTTTGATATAGTTATGAATTACAAAAATAGATATTGGATTATGCTTGTAGTCTGGTCTGTTCCTCCGGGCATGATTAAGTTATGTTTAGGGCTTTGATTGGACCATGTCAGTAGGACTTTGAGATAGAAGACATGGCAAAGGATGGAATTGGAGTTCTGATGCTGAGTTTTAATGCTGGAGCCCAGGGAAGTAACCACACAGAGGAGCTTGGTCATGAGGAAGGAGAAAATGTCCCAGGGAAAAGAGACAGCCATTCACCTGGCAATTCACAGCTGGCCTTGTGGAGAGAGGCAAAGCCTAGAGAGCTTCATAGTCTACAGTGACCTTGTGGAGGAACCAGTAGAGCTGAACCTGGAGAGAAATGGAGTCCTGGGAAGGGAGGAACCCAGGAAGCCTGAACCCTGGCAGACATCGGCAGACACCTTGCTCCAACACGTGGCCATAAACTTTGGTGAGGGAAGTAACTTAAGCTTTATGGCCTGGTAAATGTAAGCTTCTACCCCAAATAAATACCCTTTATGAAAACCAACCGATTTCTGGTATTTTGCATCAGCACCTCTTTGGCTGACTAATACAGGTGCTGATTCCCACTGCATCCTCATTCAACCTTTCTATTTAGCCTTTGCAGAAAATAGATGGCCCTTGAAGGATGATGGTGGATTATCATAAACTTAACCAGGTAGTGACTCAAATTTTAGCTTCTGTTCCAGATGTGGTATCATTGCGTAAGCAAATCAACACATCCCTTGGTACCTGATATGCAGCTACTGATCTGGCAATTTTTTTTCCTCAATTACCCTTAGGAGGGACCACCAGAAACAGTTTGCTTTCAGCTGGCAAGGCCAGCAATTACTTTCACTGTTGTACCTCAGCAGTATATCAACGTTCCAGCCCTATATCATAATATTGTTTGCAGGCACCTCACTCATCTCAAGACATCACACTGGTCCATTATATTGATGATACCATGTTGATTGGACTTAGTTAGCAAGAAGTAACAACTACAATAGATTTGTTGGTAAGTATTTCTGAGTCAGAAGATGGGAAATAAACCCAATAAAAATTCAGGAGATATCCAGCTTAGTGAAATTTCTAAGTGTCTAGTGGTGTCATGCATGGGGAGATATTCCTTCTAAAGTGAAGGATAAGATGTTGCATCTGCCCCCCACCCCATGACCAAAAAGAGACACAATGCCTAATTGGCCTCTTTGGATTTTGAAGACAACATATTCTTCATCTGGGTGTACTACTCCAACCCATTTACCAAGAGAGCAGAAAAGCTGATAGCTTTGAGGGGGAACTGGAACAAAAGGAGGCTCTGCAACAGGTTCAGGCTGCTGTTCAAGCTGCTCTGCCACTTAGGCCATTTGATTCAATAGATCCAATGGTTCTGGAAATGTCTGTGGTGAGTAGAGATGCCATCTGGGGCCTTTGGCAAGACCCTATAGGAGGGCCCTGCCATCTTCTGCATATAACTACTCTACTTTTGAGAAACAGCTTTGGGTTGCTACTGGACCTTAGGAGACACAAAATGCTTATCCATGGGCTACCAGGTTACCATGAGACCTGATTTGCGTATCTTGAGGTGGGTGTTGTCTGACCCATCAAACCTTAAAGTTAAGCATGCACTCCATCATAAAATGGAGGTGGTATATATGAGAAAGGGCTTGAGTGGGTAAGTTATATGAGGAAATGGCCCAAATGCCCATGGGTTTCACTTCTGCCACATTGCCTTCACTTTCTCAGCCTATAGCTTTGGACTCTTGCAGTATTGCTTATAATCAGTTGACAGAGAAGAGAAAACTTGGGCCTGGTTTACAGATGTTGCTGCACCATATGCAGATACCATCTGTATTAGTCAGCCAAAGGGGTGCTCATGCAAAGCACCAGAAATCTGTTGGCTTTTATAAAGGGTATTTACTTGGGGTAGAAGCTTATGGTTGCAAGGCCCTAAAGAGTCCAATTCAAGGTACCATAAGAGGTACTTTCCCACCAAAGATGGTTGCCGATGTTTGTAAGGGCTCAGCCTTCCTTCTTCCTCTTAAGGCTCCATGGGCCCAGCTTTTTCCAATCTCAGCTGTAGGCTGGCATAGGGCTGATCTCTCATCCCAGGGCTTTCTGAGTTTTGCAAGCTATCAGGTGAATGGTTCATCCCTCTTCCTGGGGCCGCGGTATCAAAGTGTTTTCCTCTTCCGTGTCCATGACGTTCTAACCCTTCCTCTGTGTATCTTTTTTCTGTGTATCTTCTCCTGTCTTGTTTATTGAGTGTCAGTTATGTAGCCAACCTAGGGGGCAGGGACTCAACCCTGCATACCCTAATGACATGGTTGAATCAAAGCCTTAAGCTTAACATAATCAAGCAAACATAAAACCTCAGAATTTAATCCAAACAAAGGATATCATGCCCAGAGGAAAGGACCAGTTTACAAACATAATCAATATCTCTTTTTGGAATTCATACATAAGATCAAACTGCCACACCACCCAAAAGTGGATAGCTGCAGCACTGCAGCCTCTTTCTTGGGTGTCCCTGAAGGGCAGTGGTTCCTGTAGGCAGAACTTAGAGAAGTGCACCTTGTTCTTCATTTTGCTTGAATGGAGAAATGGCTAGAGGTGCATTTGTAAACTCTTTCATGTGCTGTCATCAATGGATTGGCTGGATGGTCAGGGACTTGGAAGGAGCATGATTGGAAAATTGGTGATGAAGATGTCTGGGGAAGAGACATGTGGATAAACCTGTCGGTGTGGTTAAAAACTTGAAGATATTTGTGTCCCATATGAATGCTTACCAGAGGGTGAATTCAGTAGAGGAAGGTTTTAATAATCAAGTATATAAGATGACCCATTCTGTGGATGCTAGTTAGTCTCTTTCCCCAGCAATCCCTGTTTTTTCCCAATGGACTCATCAACAAAGGGTGATGGTGGTAGAGATGGTGGTTATGCATGGGCTCAGCAACATGGACTTCCACTCACCCAAACCCATCTAGCTACAGTCACTGCTGAGTTTCCAGTCTACCAGGAGCAAAGACTTATACTCAGCCCCCTATATGGCACAATTCCCTAAGGTGATCAACTTGCTACCTGGTGGCAGGTTGATTACATTATGCCACTTCCATCATGGAAGGGTCTGCAATTTATTTTAACTGGAATATACATATACTCTGGATATGTTTGCCTTCACTACATACAACACTTCTGCCAAAACTACCATCTGTGGACTTACAGAGTCCTTATTCACAATCATGGTATTCCAAACATGGTATTGCTTCTGATGTAGGAACCCACTTCACAGCAAATGATGTGTGGGAATGGGCACATGCTAATGGAATTCATTGGTATTATCATGTTCTCCATCATCCTGAAGCAGTTGGTTTGATATAACAGTGGAATATCCTTTTGAAGATTCAATTCCAGTGCCAGCTAGGAAGCAATACATTACAGGGCTGGGGCAGTGTTCTCCAGGAGGCTGTGTATCCTGTAAATCAGCATCTACTCTATGGTGTGGTTTCTTCCATAGCCAGAATTCTTGGGTCCAGGAATTAAGGGGTAGAAATGGGAGTGGTAACATTTACTATTACCCCTAGTGATGCACTAGAAAAAGTTTTGTTTCCTGTCTCTGCAACCTTGAGCTCTGCTGGCCTACAGGTGCTAGTACCAAAAGGAGGAGGACTTCCATCAGGAGACTCAACAATGATTCTACTGAACTGAAAGTTAAGACTACGACCTGGCGACTCTGGCTCTTCATGCCTCTCAATCAACAGGCAAAGAAGATAAATATTGTACTGTATATAATAATTGATCCTGACTATTAAGAGGAAATAGGATTGCAACCATACAATGAAGATAAAGAAAAGTTTTCCTGGAATACAGGAGATCCTCTATGGTGTCTCTTAGTAGTACAATGACCTGTAATTAAAATCAAGAAAAAAACTGCAACAAACCAACCAATAGCCCAGAAATTTCAGGAATGAAAGCTTGGGTCACCCCACCAGGCAAAGATCTATGGACTACTGAGGTGCTTGCTGAGGGTAAAGGGAACATGGAATGGGTGGTGGAGAAGGTAGTGATAAATGCAAATTATGACCATGTGACCAGTTACAGAAATGAAGACTGTAATGGTCAAGTATATTTCTTCCTTGTTTTCTTATGAGTATATTTGTATATGTACATAAAAATATCTTTGTTTTCTTCCCTATCTTGTCTTCTTGTCACGTAACATAAATTGTATTAGTTCCATGTTGTAATATGTAAATTGTAGGATATCAAATTTGACTGACTATTACCCAAGGACTTGTGCCCTATTCTGTAGAGGTTTAATGTGTTTCTGGTTGTACACAGGACAGTTGAGTATTGTTAGGTGAAAAATATATGTTATTGTTTTTATGTAGAGATGAAGTATGGTTTAAGTTGATGTGTTTGGCTGCCAAGTTGACAAGAGGTGGACAATGCTGATTGGGCTCATGTGTCGACTTGGCAAGGTAATGGTGCCCAGGTGTTTGGGCAAGGAAGCACTGGCCTAATTGTTACTGTGAAGAAGACATCTGCTGGACTTAAGTCATTAGTAAGTTGATTGCATTTTTGTCTGATTACATCTACAATCAAATGAGATTTCCTTCAATTATAAGGGATATCTCATAATCAGTTAAACATCTTAAAAAGAGAAGTGATGATTTCAGCAGTCAGTAGAGAGAGAATTTTCATGTCTACTTCAGCTAGCCAGCTCTTGCTGGGGAATTAATTGAGAATCTTCATTTGAATTCCTGGCTTGCAGGCTGCCCTATGGAACTTGGACATGTGCACCCCTACAGTCATGTAAGACAATTTTATAAAATCTCATAATATTTACAGGTATCTCTTGTCACTTATATTTCCCTAGAGAAACCTGGCTAATATATCAACATTATCTTCCTTGTGGTTGTCTCATGGCTTTAGGGCCTTGCCTAAATATAAAACTATCCAGGACTCAGAAGATATGTCATAAAGAATCATATAGTTGCTGTCCTCCATACTTTTTAAAGTTCAAATGTGTTATTCCAGTCCTTATAGTAATCTTGATCTTTGATTCCAATTTTAATTATGCCCCTAGATGGAATATCACTAGCAACATTTTACCTCTGGAAAAGGGGGGGAAGGTGATAATATATCTTTAGCCTGAATTATATTTTCCCAGCTCCAGGAATGCACTGAAAAATCAGAACTTTGAGTTAAGCCAATTATTGTTTTTAAAATTGGGATTACCAATAGGGATAATCAAAGCAGGGTTTTCTGCACCACCTTCCTGTATGAATCTCCTCTCTACTCTTTTCTTATTAGAACTGCAGGACAAAAATCCTTGTGAAACATGGGTTTTTATAAGATATAACAACTTTGTTGTTTGAAGCAAAATGGGAAATGAGTCAAGATCCTGGAGCATAGGGAGGAAATAACTATTGAGTAGTAACTGTTTGAAAACAAGATGATGGTTATTCCTTAAAGAGATGCATTGAGCACTCATTATATCTGAGAAGGGTAGAGAGTAGTCTAGAGATACCTGCAATATCAACTAGGATGGGAGGATCTAGGGCTTAAGCCAAAAACATATTTAGTTTTGGCTATAAGATAGAAGGAAATTTTGAAGAAACAAAAACAGGTGAAATAAGAAACAAAGCCAATACCAAGAATACATGTATATAAAAACCTACCAAAACTGTTCAATTAGGAACCACTTAAAAGATTTAAAGAAATAATTCTGGTAAATAAAATAACATAAATATAACACATTGGATGAATTTAAAAAATGAAAATATTACTATTACCTCAAATTAAGTTATATTACACAATTCATCCATTATTTTATCACAATGTGTATTAAAACTGAGCCAAAATCCATAGTTCAGAGAACGAAAGCATGTTTGTGAATAACTTGTGTTTTAAAGTCATATAAAGTTAGATGTGAAGACAACTCCATCACTTTTGAGGCTGGCACTGTATTCAATGGCACATTTTACTTGTCGGTATAAATGAAATAATTTGTCTTATATATGATTGAAACATTGATATAAACATAGTGGTTACCAGTAGTTCTGAGGGGAGGGGAAAGGAAGAATAGGAGGTGGAATGCAAGGCATTTTTAGGACATTGGAATTGTTCAGCATGATATTGCAGTGACGGGTACAGGCCATTATACATTTTGTTAAAACCTATAAAATTTTGTGGTGCGAAGTGTAAACCATAACGTAAACCATAGTCCATGGTTGGTAGCAACATTTCAATATTTGTTCATCAATTGTAACAAATGTACCACACCAACGTAAGATATTATTAATAGGGGAAAATGAGAGAGGGGTAGGGGATAGGGTATATGGGAACCCCCTATATTTTCAATATAACTTTTCTGTAATCACAATTTTCTAAACACTTTGTAAAAGAAGAACAGTCATTTTTATACTATTAGCCACAATCTTCATGCACCACCAAAATCACAAAGTTATACAGTCCCTGGATCAGGGATTCTTAACCTTTTTTTGTTCCATGGACCCCTTTGCCAGTCAGGTGAAAACCAGGGCCCACTTAGTAAATCCAAACTATACTGTGTATTATTTAATGAATGTATAACACCCAAACCAAAGCATCCCCACAAGAATGCTTTTTTTTTAATTTAAATTCAAGCTCATTGATACCTTATTAAGAACCCCTGCCCTAAATTATTCTCTAGTTTCCTTTCAATTGACATTTACATCCACAGACTATACCTTTCAGCTGCAAATACATTTATAAGTCAGCAGTGTTAGTCATACTCACCCTAAGGTGTTATCATGAACTCTATTCCTTTCCACACTTTTTCAATAAACCGTATTAAAAATTATATATACATTAAGCATCAGCTCCCATTCTTATCCCACATTCTATTTCCTAGTAACCTATGCTCTAGGGTTTACCTCCATGAGTTTGCTCATTTTATATTTAGTTCCTATTAGTGACACCATACAATATTTGTCATTTTGTGTCTGGCCTATTTCACTCAACATAAATGTCTTCAAAGTTCGTCCATGTTGTCACATGCATCCCAATTTCATTTCTTCTTACAGCTGAATAGTATTCCATTTTAGGTATATACCAGATTTTATTTATCCATTCATTAGATCATGGACACTTGGGTTGTTTCCAACTTTTGGCAATCATGAATAATGCTGCTATGAACATTGGCAGATGTCTGTTTGTATCACTGCTCTCAGTATTTCTGGGTATATACCTAGTAATAGTATTGCTTGGTCACATGGCATTTCTATATTTAACTTCCTTAGGAAATGACAAATAGTCCTCCACATTGGCTATACCATTCTACATTCTCATGAAGAGTGAATAAGTGTTCCTATCTCTCCAGATCCTCTCTGACATTTACAGTTTTCCAATTTTTTAGTAATGGCCAAATAGGTGTGAAATGATATCTTATTGTAATTTTGATTTGCATTTCCCTAGTAGCTAATGATGTTGAACAATTTTCATATATTTTTTCACCATTTGTATTTCTTCTTTAGATAAATGTTTATTCAAGTCTTTTGCTCATTTTTAATTGGGTAGTTTGTCCTTTTATTGTTGAGTTGTAATATCTCTTTATATATCATGGATATTAAACCCTTATCAGATATGCAATTGCTAAATATTCTCTCCCATTGAGTTAGCTGAATTTTCACCCTTTTGACAAAGCCCTTTGAGATGCAAAAGTGTTTAATTTTGAGGAGGTCACATTTATCTATTTTTTTCTTTTGTTGCTCATGCTTTGGGTGTGAGATTTAAGAAACTATTGCCTACAAGATCTTAAAGATGTTTCCCTACATTTTCTTCTAGGAGTTTTATGGTTGTCACTTTTATGTTTAGGTCCTTGATTCATTTTGAGTTATTTTTTTTTTGTATAAGGTGTGAGAAATGGGTGCTTTTTCTTTCTTTTGGATATAGATATCCAGTTCTCCCAGTGCCATTTGTTAAATAGACATTTCAGGTCCAGCTAGTTGGGCTTGACAGTCTTGTCAAAAATCACTTGACTATAGATGTATGGATCTATTTCTGACTTCTTGATTTGATGGTATTGGTAAATATATCTATCTTTATGCCAGTACCATGCTGGTTTTTTTTTTTTTTCTACCACAATAGCTAAGTAATATGCTTTAAAGTCAGGAAGTGAGAGTCCTCCAACTTTGTTCTTCTTTTTAAAGACATTTTTGGCTACTTAGGGTCCTTTATATTTCCAAATAAATTTGATAATTGGCTTTTCCATTTCACTAAAAAGACTGTTGGGATTTTTATTAGGATTGTGTTGAATCTGTAATTCAGTTTGCATTGAATTGGTATCTTAATGATATTTAGTCTTCCCATCCATGGACATGGAATGTCCTTCTATTTATTTAGGTCTTTCTTTGGTTTCTTTTAGCAATATTTGGTAGGTTTCTGAGTACAGGTTCTTCTTGCCCTTGCTTAAGTTTATTCCTAAATATATTTCATTCTTTTAGTCACTATTATAAATGGATTTTTTTTCTTTCTCTTCAGATTGCTTATCAGTGGTGTATAGAAATGCTACTGATTTTTACATATTAATCTTGTAATCTTCCGCTTTGCTGAATTCATATATTAATTCTAGTAGCTTTGTTGTGGATTTAAAAAAATTTTTTTCCCAGATATAGGATTATATCATCAGTGAATAGCCAAGTTTTACTTCTTCTTTTCCTACATGAGTGCCTTTTATTTCTTTATCTGGCCTAACTGCTCTAGATAGAACTTCTAGCACAATATTGGATAACAATGGTGATAATGGGCATGCTTGTCTTGTTCCCGATCTCAATGGGAAAGCTTTCAGTCTTTCACCACTGAGTACAATGTTAGGTGTGAGTTTTTTGTATATGTGCTTTACCATGTTAAGAAAGCTTACTTCTATTTCCATTTTTGTAGTGTTTTTATCAAGAAAAGATAAACAAAATCTTTTAAGATTACAAAATATCATTTCTTCTTTTTAAGTGGAAAGCAATTCAACTATAATTATAGTAATTTGCAGAATTTGTTTTGCCATTAAGGCTAGCTAACCTATTATCTATGATTTGTTTTATATTGATTGAATGTTAAATATCACCCAAAATATTCATATTTGTATATATTTCTTGCTGTCAAAAACTTCTATAATTAACAATTGAAAATGAAATATTTCCATTTTTTTTTTATTTTATAAGACACAAAATTAAGATTGATATAAATTGAGTATTGTCTTTTAATGATTATCCCAGGTAAACCATGGGAGTTTATTTGGCAACAGGGCTGTAAGTTCACTTTAGTGGAGCTATAATCAAAGGAAAAGGTGCAATGATATACTGTGATTTGGATCTCAGATAAACAATAAAGTCACCTTCAGGAGCCGGCTAGATAGCTCAGTGGCTAAGAGTGCCTGTGTACCACATGGGAGGCCCCGGGTTTGGTTCCCGGGGACCTCTCCGAGAGGGCAGATGGCCTTGAGAAAGGCAAGCCACCATGGGTGGGGCAATGCCACCGTGGGCAAGGCAAAAAGCCACCACAGGAAGGGCGGAGCCCCCATGGGCATGGCAAAATCACCCATGAAACACGGAGCTGCCATCTGCGAAGCGCAGAAGCCGGGCAGCCCACAAAACATGGAGCACTGCTGCCCGCAAAACATGGAGCGGAGCAGCCCGTGAAAACAGAATGGAGCCACCCACGAGCGGAGCCAGCTGCCTCCAAAGAGAGCTGACTCGGTGCGTCGCTGCAAAGACAGGGGGAGACAAGAAGCAGACATAGAAGAACACAGAAGAATGGACACACAACAAGAGCAAGCAGAAGCGGGGGGTGAT
>PVKH010027064.1:0-13083 GCA_004027955.1 Chaetophractus vellerosus
TAGACAGGTTTTCAAGATGATCCTTCTCTCTTAATATAAGCAAGTACAGCTATAAATGTCCCTCTTAGTACTGCTCTAGCTGTGTCACATATGTTTTCATGTGCTTTGTCCTCATTTTCTTCATCTCAAAGTATTTTCTGATATCCCATTTGATTTAACTTTTGATCCATTCATTGGCTGTTTAGGAATGTGTTATTTAATTGGCATGTATTTTTGAGTTTCCCTATTTTTTCCCTATATTGATTTCTAATTTCATTCCATTGAGGTTGAAGAATATGTTTTATATACTTTATATGTGTTTATATTTACTGAGGTTGTTTTTATTACCTAGCACATTATCTATCCTGAAGAATGTTCCATGTGAATTGGAAAAGAGTGAACGTTTTATCAATTATTGTAGATTTTATATCCAGAACTTGCATTTTGTTCTCCATAATCTTTATCTCCTGATTGATACACTCTATTTAATGTGACATTGTTATCACAACTTCCTTTAAGTCTTTAATATGGTTTCCTTTATTTCTATGAATATGAAACCATGGGCAGGAAAAGCTGGTTTGTGGAGATATTGAAACCATGGGCTACAGCAGATTTATTTATTATTGTAATTTATGTTAACTGAGGGATTTGTAACATGGCTATAACCAGATGCCTTCCTTGCTCCTCACTTACAGCCTGTTTGCTCAACTTATTTCCATTCCTTTACTTGTTATCTTATGCAACAGAGCGATTTACAACTCTGCTGTAACTTGTAACCAAATGCTTACCCCAGCTGGCTTTTGTGTTTTCAAGGGTTTCTTGGCCTGCACTTGCATACTCGCTATTAACTAGAACTGAAACATAAGCAGTCAATATAAGCCAACTTAAGTAACATCACTATCTCTACCTCCATTTGACTACCATAAAAACTTTAAGCTCTTTAGATGCAGGGAGACAGATCTGAGTCTGGGGCTCCTATCTCCATGCTGGTCCACCTTGCATTAAAGCTGTTTCTTGTCTCAAAATCCAGATAGCATGGCATTGACTTCTGTGCATATCAGGTAGTGAGCCTTTGCTCAGTAACAAATATGCTTATAATACCTTGTTTAAAATATTTTTAAAAAATCTGACATCTGAGCTCTTTCATAAGTAATTTCTGTTACCTGCTTTTATTCTAGCGTACATGACATGCTTTCCTGTTTCTTCATATACATCATAAATTTTTGTTGGAAACTGGATCTTTTAGATAACATTTCATAGCAAATTTGAGTACTTGCTCATCCCTCCCTTTCTTCAGGGCTTATGATTGTTATCTGTTTGTTCATTGAATTAATGACTGGTTGGATTATTTTCAATAGTGAAGCCTATTTCCCTTACAGTGTTCAGCCTCTGATGTTCCTTCAGGGTGGCTTAGCTTTGGCTATGCCCTTCCTCAGTCTGGGATAACTGTGGTTTGGGTTGGGTTCTTTTCCTTTTTCCCTGACCACACCCAACTGTTAGACTCAGCTAACTGTGGTCAGATTGTCCTGTGGTTTTCAACAATGCCCTGTGGCATAAATTATTTTGCAAATTAATGCAATCAAATACTGGCTCTTTGAAAGAGTAGATTCTGATGTCAGTACTTGATTTTAGTTTTGACCTCAAGAGGGTGCCTCCCAACTATCTTATTTCCTGTTTTTTTCCTGCGAACTATTGAGCCTAGAGTTTAGCCTGTATTTTGAATCTCCTCCCAGTTACCTTTCTCCGCAACCCCCACTGTTTTTGAGTTTTCGAGAGTGCCTTTAGACTAGAACTTCTCCATATTCTTTTTCAAATGAAGTCAGTTGCTTTGGGAAGAAATTAGGGGAAATTCATTTTATTGTTTGCTTCTCCCCTAGTCAAAATCTCTGACCCAAGGCTTCCTGAGCTCAGGATGGGGACAAAGGCATGCTTCTCTCTGAATGACAGTCTGCTTTAGAGGCTGTATACTCAGTGTATATGTGGGTGGGGGTAAGAGAAGTAGCCTGGAGGTTTTCTCAGCTTGTGTCTCCTGCTGTAAAACTATCTCATTAAATAGCAGGTGCAAGTGTGATCATGGCCCTCGTATTTTCAGTGCAAAGTGCCCAAAGTACAGTCTCTGTTCCAAGAGTAAAGGCTGGGCAAAAGACAGAAGACTTCATCTTTCCACCACACTCATCAGGGACTTAATTCTGCCCCACAGAATGAAAAATACTGACATCCTGCTCCTACATGGGAAAAATTCCTCTGAGTATTGGGGGAAGAGGTATCAATGTGTCCCTAGCTGTAGCAGTTGGGAGTGGACTCTATCTTGTTGAACTGGGAGGGGAGAAAGAGTGATCTTGCTTCATTATACCATAGACTGTCATCTTTCTTACCAAATTTTAAAAGATATTCTTGAATAGAAATGCCTTCATTTGCTGTTTGTCCAGAGACTTTAAATGTATTTGTTTGTTTTGTTTCATTTTTATACTTTTCATCAGTTTCACTGGAGAACGGTCAGCAGATCTCCTTAATGTTGTCATGCCAGAATTTGATTCAGCCTGCCATATTTTCATTGATGCTGGTAGAAAACAAAAGACAGTTGGATCAGGATGAAATACTATTTATTACCCACAGAAATGGCAGTAGTTGAAGTAACAACATTTTCCATTTGTTCTCTGAGCTCCCTTTCTCACAGAATGATACAAGAGGACCATATTACACCTGCACAAACAGTATGTTACCTTATAGGAGAGGAATCCTAAGTTTAGGAAACCCAAATCTTTTATTATGGGTAATAAGCATATCTGCTTTGCTATATTGGAGAGTAAAAGCTTGTTCTTTACTGTGGAGGGAGACACTATCTGCATTTCCCAAGACTGCTCCCTATACAAGCTTGCTTGAAGAGATCATTAAGGTCAAGGTGCTTTGCTCACAAGACATGCAGAAGCACAAAAGACCCATGGAGATGGATTGAGTTCTTAAATCTTGTCTAAACCTTTAACTTCTTCAATAATAAAAATAATCACAATACAACAATTATAATAGTGCGATTATATGTCAGTGCATAAATACAAAGCATTTGAACAAGCATGTTTTCTGAGGTCTATGGGAAGCCATAATTATAAAATGTTCCACTATTAAAATCAAAACAACTTATGCACATTTTAACAATTTTGTTTTTGTCCTTTCTCCCCACATCTCCCACCTCCTGACAAAAGAAAAGGCATTTCTGTCTTCTCTTTGAAAAAGTATACAGTTTGTTTGAATTATCTCCCCTTATATCAAGATCCAATACAAACTATCCTAAAATTATGAGGTAATATTTTCTAGGCCTCGTGTAACTTTTGGTAGTCAATTCATATTTGTTTACACATTTCTGGTATCTTTATCTGGATACGCATTTATAACATCACATTGAGATTATTTCTAATACAAGGTGCATCTGAAAACAAGCATCTACAATTCAAATACCTGTTCATTTTCTTGATTTAAACAGGAGTTATATTCTCAGGGGATTGCATCATAAAAAAAAAAAATAACTAAAGTGAATAGCATGTCCAGTTACTGAAGGGAGTGGGTACAGCATTCTTGCTAGGGAACAGAATGCTCATGATTAAAACTAGAACAGCTTTCTTACAGTAGCAGAATCTTCACAATAACTCACTAGTAATAATGGGCTGTAGGGGAAAGATGGAGGAAATGGTATTATCCACAATTGGTATTTTCTCTTACATGCATGGTTCTTCTAAATAAATGGTGACGGCTGTAGGATAAAATCCCTGCCCTTGACTAGTATAAACCATTCACTCTTTGGTGTTAGAGATATGAATAGGCACTCTAGGAAAGAATGAATTCCAGTTCAATAATAGAAAGAGGCCATTGGCAAAATGAAGGGACAAAAAAATGTATGAAGGTATGTTATTTTCAGGATTGGACTGCCTTACCAGTTGGAAGCGAGGAAAAACATCTGCTACTGATTTATTGGTAATTTTGGTTTTTCAGTGTTAGCAAAGGAAGTAAATGTAGAAGGACATAAATAAATGACAGGGTCATCCAAAAAGTAGAGATATTCTCTTCTATACACTGGAGGGCGTGAAAATATCTATTTCCATATCAGATCCATGAGTAATTAAATCTGAACACCCCAGGTAATCCAATGACAATCATTTAATGTTAGGTTTAATGTCATGTGCATGGTAGAACAGAATACAATGAACCTAATTTCATTTAAAGTAATATATTTGGGAAATTATCTGAAAATGAAAGTAAAATAGATTTCCAGCCCAACCTAAACTTTCATTTAGTGTATGAGTATGTAGGGGTGTGTGTGCATGTGTGTGTTAGAGGAAAGACAACTGAATATATTTGAAGATATTATGTAATAGACATATTCACTTCCTTAACACCTATCTGAAGTTAAATCTTCCACTTAAAGTTATATGTAGCAGGATATCAACTTAAGAATTTAAGAACATTGATAGGATGGCAATGAATGAAAGATAAAGAAAAACTGAGGAATGACCCTATTCTAAGGGAGAATTAATTCCAAAAATAATAGAGCAGGGTAATGTCATCAAGATAGTAGTGTAAGATATTATCCTTTAAAGATATTTACAGAAAAGAGCAGATTCTATGTTCTTAGAATACTAGAGGATGATTGAGACTGGACAGACTCTACAAATGCTGTCTCAAAGAAAAACAAAACTCAAAACTCAAAAATTTTTAAAAAGTAGGTACCAGAGCGCATGGAACTGCCAGTTCAGACCCCTCCCCCATCCTCCACCTTGCATGACTTAAAAGACACACATTAGTAGTGTTCTAGCCCAGGCAACTCCTGACATAGTTGCTCACCACAGAGTTACCCGTAGCAGCAACATAGAGTCTTATGCATATTCAAGCACAGGAACCCAAGAACACATAGTCCCAAAGTGGAGCACTTTCAGGCAGCATGCATGAGCACACAAAGCTATGCCCTAGAAATCAGAGTAACCTAAAGCAAAACTATTGGCAAATTAAGCACACTATCAGCCTGGTCCTTAATTGCTAGTGCACCTAAACAAAAAGGGGTGTATGGAACACAGTTCTCATCTGGCTCCAGCAATCATGATCTTCTAGTGTGGAAGTTACCAGAGGCAAAAAACATGCATGAAAAGGTGAAAACAAACTGCTATAAGGCAAGGCAGACCTGTGACTGAAAGCTGGAGTGAAAAGGTAGCCCAGATCACCAGAGGGGAGTAGATCATATTAAAGTCATAAGGGAAGAAAATCTGCATAAAAGAAAGGGAACAGCCCAGGACTCCCAGAGAAGGAACAGAGAAAAAGAAAGCTTCTCCTGGAGGGGAAATATTCACACATAATAGGGTAATCTGAGAGCTACTGCACGTGCCCAGGACAAGTGTCAGGTGCACAAAAACCAGAGAAAATCCAAACTGTTAAGCATGCACTGCTTTAAAGGTTCATTATAAACTGGACCAAACATTGAAGAAGAGTCTTAACACAGCCAATTTATGCTAAAACCTTAGACAAAAGGGAGAGATTGACTTCCAGAGTTAGCACATAAAAACAATTGATTAATGCAACATCAACTGAAAGTTACAAGTAACAAGCCAAAACAAAGAAATAGAAAGAGATGACTCAGTCAAGGGAACAAAATTAAGACTTCAGAGGAAGGCAGTAGAGCAACTAATCTCCTAAATCAATTCAAGGAGATAAAGAAAATATGAATAAAAATAAACTAAATTTGGGTATAGAATTAAAGAATATAAAGAAGACATGTGAACAAAAATGAGAGTTAAAGTGTTTAAAAAGGAATATAACAGAACTCCTGTGGATGAAAACACAATAATGGAGATTTAAAAAAACATTAGAAGCATTCAATGGCAGATTTGAACAGACAGAAAGAAAAATCATTGAACTAGAAAACAGCACAATAAAAATCATACAGTCAGAAGAGCAGACAGTGAATAGAATGAAAAAAAAAAAAAGTGGACAGAGCCAAAGGGACCTGTGGGAGAACATGAAACATACCACATTCACATTATGGGAATCCCAGAAGAAGAGGAGAATTAGTCCCTAGGAAACCTGCCCCACAAGATAGGCTAAGGGGAGTTCTTCAATTTGAAAGAAAAGAACAGGAGATCGTAGCTTGGACCAATATGAAGAAGTCAAGATCTCCAGTTAAGGTAAATAGATGGGAGAATGCAAAATCCATTATTATGTATATAACTCTACTTTTTACTTCCTATATGAGTTAGAAGCAATTGAATAAGAAATAACCATATTTCCATGCTGTGGATGTGTAAAATATAAAGTGGTAATGTGTGACAAAAATAAATACAAAGAGAGCAAATGGAGAGGTATAGAGGCATACACTGTGTATGCTGATAAATTTAAGTCAGTATCTATTTGAACTAGTAGTCTATAGACTTAGGTTGTTTAATACAAACTCTAGGGTAACTACAAAGAAAGTATGTAGAATGTGTACAGAAACAAAAAAAAAAAAAAAAAAGAAAGAAAGGGATCAAACAGTTGCATCCAAAACATCAGCTATACACAAATGGAAGTTGCAATTCAGGAAAAGAGTCTTTGTTTAGATTTACTTCAGTAAGGCATGACCCAGGGTGGGTCTTAATCCTCTTACTGGAGTCCTTTATAAATGCGATGAATATGTAGAGATAGGCAGAGAGAAAAAACCTGGAAGGTCAGAGAGGAACCCACAGAAGCTGAGAGGCAAAGCCACAAAACAAGAAGCTGAAATCAATGAACCTGGGAGAGAGAATGCCACAAAAGGAGCAACTAGAAAAGAAAGCAACAGAGCCTGAAAGAGAAAACAGAGACCAGCAGGTGCTACCATTGTGCCCGCCATGTGACAGGAGTCCAGGATTACTGGCACCCATGTTTTTGGGAGAAATCTTGGCCTAATGCCTTGATTTGGACATTTCCCTTTGCCTCAGAAATGTAAACTTGTTAATAAATTCCCAATCCATTTCTGTTATATTACCTTGACAGCCTTAAACAAACTAAAACTCTCCTGAATCAAAAAATACAGATCGGAAGAATGGATAAAAAGCATGATCCAACTAGATGTTGTTTACAATAGTCTCGCCTTAGAGAAGAAGAGACAAACAGGTTTAAAGTGAAAAGATGGGAGAAAATATTCTATGCAAATAATAACCAAAAGAGAGCTGGAGTTGCTCTACTGATATTGGAAAAAAAATAGACTTTAAGTCAAAAATTGTTACAAGAAACAAAAAAAGAACATTGTATATTAATAAAAAGGTAATATACATTTTTATATACAATGTAAAATGTATAAAAGAAATAATATTAAACATTCATGCACCTAACCAATATACATAAAAATAAACATTAACAAAATTGAAGGAAGAAATAAACACTTCTACAATAAAAGGGACTTCAATATATCATTTTCATCAATGGATAGAACATCTAGACAGAAGATCAATAAAGATATGGCAAACATGAACAGTACTATAAAAGAACCAACAAAGCATATATATGTGTGTGTGTGTGCGAGCATTTGTGTATATATATATGCAGAACAATGCACCAAAAAAACAAGTGCACATGGATCATTCTTTAGGATACACCACATGTTAGGTCACAAAACAAGTCCTGATATATTTTGAAACATATTGAAATTATACAAAGTATCTTCTCTTACCACAAAGGAATGAAGCTAGAAGTCTATAACAGAGGGAGAACTGGAAAATCCACAAATATAAGGAAGTTAAAGAATACACTCTTAAACAATCCACATGGCAAAGAAGAAATGACAAGGAAAATTAGGAAATATGTTGAGATGACTGAGAACAAAATCCCAACATACCAAAACTTATGGGAAACAGTGAAGGCGGAGCTCAAAAGGAAATTTAATAACTCTAAATGCTTATATTAAAAAATAAGAAAGAACTCAAATCATGGACCTAACTTTACACCTGGAGAAACTGGAAAAATAAGAGTAAACTGAACCTAAAGTGAACAGATGGAAGGAAATAAAAAGATTAGAGATGAGATAAATGAAATACAGACAAAAAAAATAGAACCAAATTTTGTTTACTTCAAAAGAATGATAAAATCGGAAAATCTTTGACTAGACTGACAAAGAAAAAAGAGAAAATGCAAATGACTAAATTCAGAAAACGGAAAGAGACAATGTTACCAAGTCCACACAATAGGGAAAGAATAGTTTGTTCAACAAATGGTGCCAGGAGAATTGGTTAATGATATACCAATGATGAAGGTGGACCCCTTCCTCCCACTACATACAAAAATCAACTCAAAGTAGATCAAAGACCTAAATATAACAATTAAAACTGTAAAACTCCTTGAAGAAATCATAGGGAAACATGTTATGAAGCAGTTTCTTGAAATCTATACCAAAATCACAAGCAACAAAAGAAAATAAAAAGAGATTATGGGATTTAAAACTAAATCTTTTTGTGTAGCAAGTGATTTGATCAAAAGATTACCTACAGAAGCAGAGAAAATATTTGTAAACCACATAGCTGATACAGATTTAATATTCAGAATATATAAAGATATCCTATAACTCAACAATAAAAAGATAAACAACCCAATTAAATAATGGGCAAAAGAGTAGAATAGATATTTTTCTAAATAAAATATACAATGGCTAATAAATACATGAAAAGATCCTGAATGCCATTAGCCATTAGGAAAATGCAAATAAAAATCACAAGGTTATACTATTTTATGTCCACTAGAGTGGCTGCTATTAAAAAATGGTAAATTACAAGTGTTGGAGAGGATGTGGAGAAACAGGAACACATTCATTGCTGAGGGGAATGTAAAATGGTGCAGCTGCTGTGGAAGACAGTTTGTCAGTTCCTCAGAAAATTAAGTACAGAATTAGCATAATACCTGGCAATATCACATCTAGGTATATTACACAAAAGAATTGAAAGTGAGGACAAAGATATTTGCACATCAATGTTCATAGCAGCTTTATTCGTAATTGCCAAAAGATGGAAGCAACCCAAGTGTCCATCAACTGATGAATGGATAAAAACAAAACGTGGTATATACCTACAGTGAAATATTATTGGCTGTAAAAGGCATGAAGGTCTGATGTATGCTACAACACGGAGGAACCTGGAAGACATCATGAGTGAAACAGGCAAACACAAAAGGATCTCACTTATATGAAATAAGCAGAATATGAAAATTCATAAAGTCAGAAACTAGAATGCTGGTTAACGGGGTCTGGATAGGGGATAGGAATAGGGAGTTAATATTTCATTGATAAGGAGTTTCTATTTGTGGTAGTGGAAGAGTTTTGCCAATGGAAGATGGTGATGGAGGTACAGCTTTGTGAATGTAACCAACACCACTGAGTTTTATATTTGTAAAAGGATAAAATGGAAATTTTAGGTTGTATATGTTACCACATGCACATAGAACATAGAACTGTCCAACATGAAGCATGAACCTTATTGTAAACAATGGGATCAAGTTAATAGCATAATTATAATAATAATGTTTCATCAACTGTAACAAAAGTAAAACACTAATACAAAATATTAATAATAGGGAAAATTGAGTGTGATTGGGAGTATATGGGAACTGTACTTTATGTATTATTTTTCTGCAAACTTACAACTCTTTTAATAAAAAAATAAATTAAAAAGACCAGTTTGAAAACTATGGTCCAGATTTGATTGTTTTGTAATATGCCCCGGCCTTAGTGTTAATCTCATTTAGAGGTTGTGGCAGATTCTACCATATAAGGAGCTATTAAAAATATATAAGAGGAAAATTTCACTGAAGTCTCTAAAACATTGGAAGCATGGAGAAGAAATATTTTTTGATCCATGTAATATAAAGTTTTCTGACTTCAGTTGGGAAATCAGTAGGCAGATCAATTGGCTTTGGGCCTCACTGTGGAATTCAGCAAACATTGTATGCTAGACGTTCTCCTTCTGTTTCTTCACACTGACTGCACCATTCTCTGTACTGCCCAGAAGAGGCTGACCTCTACTGACTGAAGCACCCAAGCTCACTTGTTTTCTGATTTTCTGTTTGTTCAAGCTAATTGCAGGTACTAGCAGAAAATCAGAGGGTGAGATGGATCTCCTCCTCAGTCCCCCATGCTATAATATTATAATAACTGTGTTATTCTACCTAAAGCCACTGCTATAACTTCTCTCCCATGGCTACAGCTTTTATTGGAAAAAATTCCACTCACTTGCCTTATCAGTCATCGTTCTGAGTAATGGCGTCCCACTGTGGCCAATCCTTGGGTGTTTCTTTAACCTCCATTGGTTCCCTTAACCATGCCTAGATAATTGTAGAGCCTTTTCATGTATCTATTTTCATGTATCTCTATGGATCCTGCCTAATACACACACAGATTTTAGACAAAGTTTTGTGGTAGAACTGGACTGGGTTTTTGAGCATACATGAGAATCCCCCTGGCAAATACCATATATAATGGAAAAGACTGTACTGTCCTGCAGAACTCTCAATTATGAGTAGAGAAGGGCATAGCGCCACTCTTTTGCTACACCAAGTTCACTTGTTCTGAGATATACATTCATACATACAAAGTCATTTTAGGTAAGAACATGTTGATATCAATAGACTACAATGCTAGCTAGAAATTTAGGACCCATGTCATGAGAATCTAGATAAATATCAAGAAAATACTATAGTATTTAGTAAGTTTTGAGTAGTAAATTTTAAAAAGTAGTGAGTATGAGTTATCACCTACTGAGTAAAATAGAGTGTCAGCTGCTCTATTTGGCTGGGTCCTGACTTATATTTGAAGAAGATGCAGAAATAAGAGATTGATTCCGTTTTTTTTTTCTTGTTTCAAGAAAATAGCTTAGCTATTATATGTCTCATTTAAATAACAGCAAAATTGCAAATTATATATACATATGTATTTTCTTGCATCCCAAGTTCTATTTCAGAATAAGATCACAAAAACAATACTAACCTACTGTGTAAAGGAAATGTGAAATGCAGAAGCCATTAAGGAGGATCGTGAATTTATACAGTGCATTAGTTGCAAAAGATACAGCATGGATATTTCTTTAAAAATTCACAATATTTAATGGCACTTAGATTTGTCCTTCTCTCTTCCTTAGGTGTTATATCTATGATGAGGTCATCATCATGCATCTTGCCAAGGAATTGTAAGGTGCTTTTTTTTTCCACAACAGTTTCTTAAATTATGTCCTTTTTAAAGTTCATTTAACATTACACACTTTGAGTACAGTTAAAACATTTGTATAAAAGTTCTTATCTGACTAAGAAATAGCAAAATTACACCCTCTAAATAAAAATGAATAAATTTTTAGAGTAATGAAATATATTTTTTATATATTATGATTCAAGTGTAAGCTTTATGACTTTTCAAACTTTGAATTTACAAAACAAACATACATAACATCATACAGGGCTCTCATACCTCACCCTATCACCAATATCTTGCATTGTTGTTAAACATTTTAACTAATGATTAAAGAGCATCCTCAAAATATTACTACTAATCAAAGTATTTTCCCTCGACCCAACCTATTATTATTTTTATATAATTTATACATGAACATACATAAACAATAAGTGTATAGTAAAAGTTGTGAACTTACAAAGCAAACATTCATTACATCATACAGGGGTCCCATACATCAACCCTCCACCATCATCTTGCATTGTTGTGAGACATTTGTTCAAATTATGAAAGAATATCTTCAAAATCTTACTACTAATTATAGTCCTTATCTTATATTTGGTGTATTTTTCTCCCAACGCAACCAGTTATTATTTTTAAAATATATTTTTATGACGGAAGTTGTAAACTTACAAAACAATCATGCACATGTGCAGAATTCCCAAACAACACCCCTCTATCAACACACTACACCATGGTGGAACATTTGTTACAGATTATGCAATAATATCCAATTATTACCAGTTCCACAGCATACATTTGGCACACATTTTACATTATCAACACAGTACATCTTTGGCATTGATGTAAGAATGTTACATTATTACTGTTAACCACAGTCAATAGGTCACTCCAGTTTTATTTTTCCCATGCTTCTCTACTTTCCCACCACCATGCAATAGTGATGTACATCTGCTCTAGCTCACAATGGACACTCTTGCATCTGTACCATCAACCACAATTCTCATCCACCTCTAGGTTTTCTGTGCTATTCAGTCCCTAGATTATTCTCTAGCTTTCTGTCAATTGGCATTTACATCCTTAGAATACCATTTTCAGCCACATCCCCATTTATAAACTAGCTGTTACTCACTA
Organism: Chaetophractus vellerosus; assembly: GCA_004027955.1. Classification (NCBI taxonomy): domain Eukaryota; kingdom Metazoa; phylum Chordata; class Mammalia; order Cingulata; family Chlamyphoridae; genus Chaetophractus; species Chaetophractus vellerosus. Next base: position 12,275 of record PVKH010027064.1, read on the forward strand.
TAATGTGTTACCATCAACTCTGTACATTTCTACACTTTTACAGTAGTCTGTCCATCAATTTGAGTAGAATTGACATCTTAATGATATTTAGTCTTCCAATTAGTGAGCATGGAATGTTCTTCCAATTATTTGGGTCTTTTTAAAATTTCTTTTAACAATGAGTTGTAGTTTTCTGAATACAAGTGCTTTACATCATTGGTTACGTTTATTTCTGAATATTTGGGTTTTATCTGTCATATTTTATTTTACCACTCTTTTGAAACTTTTAGTTACTTTTATTGATACAATCGTCATTTCTAGACTCTCTTCAAGTCCTCTCTACAGTCTTTTCTTTTCAGGCTATAGCACACCCTTTAGTATTTCCTGCAAAGCAGGTCTCTTGGTTACAAACTCTCTCAGTTTCTGTTTATCTGTGAATATTCTAAACTCACCCTCATTTATGAAAGACAATCTTGGTGGACATAAGATACTTGACTGGAAGTTTTTCTCTTGCAGTATCTTAAATATATCATACCACTGTCTTCTTGCCTCCATGGTTTCTGGTGAGAAATCAGCACTTAATCTTATTGGGTATCTCTTATATGTTATAGATTGCTCTTCTTATGCTGCTCTCAGAATTCTCTCTTTGTCATTGGCATTTGAAATTCTGATTAATATGTGTCTTAGAGTTCGTCTATTCAGATTTTTTTGGATGGGATTATGTCATGCTTCTTGGATATGGATATCTATGTGCTTCAATAGGATTGGGAAATTTTCTACCATTATTTCTTCAAATATTCTTTTGGCCCCTTTTCCCTTCTCTTCTCCTT
>PVKH010027065.1:0-13082 GCA_004027955.1 Chaetophractus vellerosus
AAAGATTTATTTTTTATTTATTACATATCCCCCCCTTTCTGCTTGTTCTTGCTGTGTTCGTTCTTGCGTTCTTCCATGTCTGCTTGTCCCCTCCCTGTGCGGTGACCTGCCAAGTCAGCTCACCGTGCAGCAGCCTGCCTGCTCGTGGGGGGCTTGCCCTGCCCACAGTGGCTTTGCCCTGCCCACGGTGGCATTGCCCTGCCTGTGGCGGCTTGCCTTCTCAAGGTGGTCTGCCTGCTCGAGGAGGCCCCGGGAACTGAACCCAGGGCCTTCTATGTGGTAAACCGGCACCCTACCAACTGGGCTACAGCCGGCCCCTCTCATAACTTTTTTGCATTTAAAGTCTATTTTGTCTGATATTGGTATAGTTACCCTACTCTTTTTTGGTTACTATTTGGGTGGAGTATCTTTTTCCAACCTTTCACTTTCAGCTGGTTTGTATCCCTGGGTCTAAGGTGAGTTTCTTGTAAGCAGCATATGGATGGCTCATATTTTTTTTATCCATTGTCAACCTGTATCTTTTTATTGGGGAATTTAATCCATTCACATTCAGTGATATTATTGTAAATGCATACTTTACTTCAACCATTTTATTCTTTGGTTTTCGTATGTCATATCATATTTTTTCTGTCTTTTTACTCCTTTGGTTATCCTTTCTGCTTTTCTTTCTTCTGTACTCTCCTCCAGGCCCCTCTCTTCTGTCTTAATTTCAGGTTCTAAGGCTTCCTTTGACATTTCCTGCTAAGGTGGAGTCTTTTTTGCAAACTCTCTTAGTTTCTGTTTGTTTGTGAATATTTTATACTCACCTTCATATTTCAAGGACAATTTTCCTGGATAAAGAATTCTCAGCTGGCAGTTTTTGTCTTTCAGTATCCTAATTTTATCATACCACTGTCTTCTTGCTTCCATGGTTTCTGAAAAGAAATCTGCACTAAGTATTAGTAGGCATTCCTTATATGTGATGGCTTGCTTCTCCCTTGTTGCTCTGAGAATTTTCTCTTTATCTTTGACATTTGACATTCTGAGTAGTGTGTGTCTTGGAGTAGGTTTGTTTGGATTTATTCTGATTGTACTACAGTGCACCTCTTGGACATGTAAATTCATTTCTTTGATGTGAGTTGGGAAATTTTCAGATATTATTTCCTCAAATATTCTTTCTGCCTCTTTTTCCTACTCTTCTCCTTCTGGAACTCCCATGACATGTATGTTATTGTGTCTCATGTTGTCATTCAACTCTGAGCCCCTACTCCTTTTTTTCCATTTCTATTCTCTATTCAATTTCAGCTATCCTGTCTTCTGTATCATATATTCTTTCTTCTATCATGTTGAGTCTGCTGTTGCATGCCTCTAATGTGTTTTTGATCTCACCTCTTGTATCTTTCATTCCCATGAGCTTTGTTATTTTCTGTTCAGAGTTTCAATTTTTTCTTTGCACTCACTTAATGTCTTCTTTATGTCATTTATCTCTTTAGCCATATTGTCTTTCAACTAATTAATTTGATTTTGGAAATTTGTGCACAGGTCACTAATTAGTTCTCTCAAATCCTGCATCTCTTTTGGGGCTTTGATATATTCCTTTTCTTGGGCCATGTCTTCTATTTTCTTAGTATGGCTTATAATTTTTAGCTGATGTCTAGGCATCTGATTAGGATGTAGTATTCTCAGATGCTCAATTTCTTTCTCTTTTGTAGGGATTTATTGGCAGGAGGCTGGGTGTTACCATTACTCCTTGATGCTCGGCTCAACCTGTGTTATTAGGATTGTCCCTGCTAGTTGCTCAAAACTGGGCTCTGGACCCAATAAGTAGTTGTATACCAGCTTCCTAGACCCTTTGGGAGGGAGGCTATAGAGGCCAGAAAAAGCCTGTCTTAATTATTTTTAATTTTCTCATGTGCACTTCTTTGTTCTGACAGAAGATAGTGCTCTTTGGCAGCTCTCAATTCAGTGCCTGGTCAGAGTGTGTTTGTTGTAACACAGACCAGATCAATGTGATAAAGCTTCCTGCATGGAGGCTAAGAGCCTTGTAATTCAAACTTTCTCAGAAACAGGTCTCCAGCCTTCTCTGGCATCCCTCTCCACTTTCCTGGGTAGGAAACATCTCCACTCCCCTTTAGTCCTCAGCAATCAGTCCTGGTTAGTAGAGAAGGAGATTGGAAGGTTTGTATATCTTTAGCCCCTTGCAGGCTCCAAGGCAAACAATGGTACAGGCCCACCCAGTCTGGAAGGGCTCCTGGGACAGAGCAGATCAAATTTGTGAGTCCAAAGCTGGGTCAGCCTTAGGCTGTGTCCCTCTCTGTCCCCTTTCCTGGGGAGGTGAGTCCTCAACAATCAGTCCTGGCTAGAAGAGAGGGAGATTGAGGGTGGGATTTCTCCAGTCCTGTGCTGGCTCCCAGGGCAAAACAAGTGTGGTCCCACCCAGCCTTGAAGAACTGGTGGGACACAGCAGGTCAAATTTGTTGGTCAGAAGCTGAGTCAGCCTTAGGCTGTGTCCCTCTCTCTCCCCTTTCCTGGGGTGGTAGATCGCTGAAGCTCTCTTTGTCTGTAGCTGCAGGCCCAGAGGCTGATGGGTTCTAAAGTGTCTTTAGTGTGGGGGAGGTTGTCAGCAGCAGTAGCTGCTGGTTTCAACTCACTATTCTGTTGGTGTGATTCCCCTCCTTTGTCCCTCTCTCCTTTTGGCCATGTCCAGCCTTTGCTTGGTGTCCTAAACCCTAGAAGATCTTTTTCCAGGCTGTTTCAGCCTGTCCTCTAGCTATATACATTTTAAACATAATACTGATTATGTTAAATAGCTGATAGCAGTATGTAAATACCATAAAAATCAATGTTTACTATATTATGGATTTACTTTATTTTATGTGGAAGGCAAGTAAAAAGAATTTCATAAAATATGTCTTAACAGTTATCAAATATATTTTCTTCACTGCCTTTTGTTCACTTCATTTTTCCTTTGTATTGCTATTAAGGTTTTTTTTTTAAAAAAAAAATACTGATGTGTACATTCCGTACAGTGAAACTCAAAGATCTTTAGTTCATAGCTTGCTGTTTTGACTAATGCATGTACACTTGTGAATATACATTATTTCCATCACGCCAGAAATTTCCCTCCTGCTCTTTCTAAGTTAAACCTGATCCTCCCCCCTCTCTACCCAGAGATAATCAATGTTCTGATTTCTTTAATAAATTTTAGAATTTCATGTCAATTAAATCACTTAATATATATTAGGATGGTTCTTTCACTGGGCATAATTACAATGAGAATCACTCATTTTGTTGTGTGTATATTATGTTTATCCCATTTCATTCCTGAGTAGTACTCTATTATATGGTTAATTTTTATTCATGCCCCTGTACATGGATGTTTAATATGTCTTCAAGTTTTGACTTTTAAACATAAAGCTGCTATGAACATTCAGTTGCAGATATTTTTGTGGATACATTTATTTGCCTTGAATAAATACATATGAAAGGATTTGCTGAATCACATAGGTATGTGTTTAGCATTTTAAGAAACTGCCAGAATGTTTGCAGAGTGGTTGTGTTGTCTTCAGCTTCCATCAGGGCTGCACTAGGGCTTATGCTGCTCCTCATCATTGCCAGCATTTGGCATGGCATATTTGTTCTGTCTTGTTCAACTGTAGGCCTTCTAGTCAGTGCATATCATTATCCCATTAAGTTTTACTTGTGTTTTCCTTAGGAAAACCATTGTGAGCAATTTTACGTAAGTTTATTGGTCATTTTTTATCTTCTTTCGTCAAGTATCCTATTCAAATATGTGGATGACCTGTTGCTAGGGACACACACATTAAGGGCCGATATGTTTCATGGAGATTGACTCCTTTATTACTAGGTAATGTCTTTTCATATCCCAAATAATTTTAATTGTTTTGATGTCAGCTTTGTCTGAAATTGTTACTCCAGCTTTCTTTGAATTAATGTTTGCAGGGTAACATCTCCATTCCTTCATTTTCATTTTCTGGATTTACGTTTAAAGTGAATTTTTATATACTATATATTGTTTGTTTTTTTAAATGCACACTGCTAGTGTCTATCTTTGAATGGTGTGTGAGTCCAGAAACATTTTAAGTCATTATCAGTATAGATGGGTTAATGTGTATTCTATATTTAAATATTTCTCCCCATTGTTCTTGGTTTCTTTTTCTGTCTCTCTATATCTAGCCCTCAGATTTAACTGAGCAATGTATATGATTCCACTTTCTCTCCTGCTGAGCATATCAATTATACATCAGGTTTTTGTTTTTTTTTAATTTTAGTGGTTGCCCTACCAGGGGTTCTTAACCTTTTTTGTTCCACAGAACCCTTTGCCAGTCAGGTAAAAACCATGGACCCCTTACTATGTCTACACTATACTGTGTATTATTTAGTAAATTTATCACACACACACCAACACATCCCCACCAGGATAATGTTTTCTTGAATTTCAGTTCAAGCTCATGGACACCTTGTTAAGAATCCCTGGCCTAGAGTTTGCAATATGCATTTACAAGTATCTAAGTAAGCTTTTTTTATCTTTTATTTTCCTTTTAATTAAAATAAAATTTTCTTCCCCAGATACAAAGATTTTTGCCCTTGCATAAAGAAACAGTGCCCCAAATGATAACACAAAGACTCACAAAGACTCACTGGACCTCACTGACACTAAGATTCCTGTTCTACCATGCAAGGTCTCCACTGGACTGTCAGCCTGAAAAACAGCTTTTCTAGTCCTTATTTTAGGTTTTGTTACCAAAAAAAAAAAACAAAATAAAATCTTTTTAAAAAGAAAAACAGAACAAAAACAAAAATTTTAAAAAAGAGAGAGAGAGAAATGGAATGTTCAGTTCTACACATCTGGGTCATATGCTGCTTTGTTCGGGGTCATCTCTTCTTGTAAATATAGAACAGGGATGGAGCTTGTTTCATGTAAAATCACCGACCTGCCTTTTTTCCTTCCTTGACACACACCCTTTATCCCTACCTCGGGCTGGGGCCAAATGAGGGCCCCAACTCTGCTTGTTCTTGGAGAGGGAATTTGACCATATAGTCCCCAGGCATGTGTGCCAATTCACCAAAGCAGGGAAGGCCTGGGACTGGCGCGAGGCTTCGGGAGTGGTGGGGGTGCCCATGTGGGCAGAGGAGTGCTCTGGGAGAAGGACCTAGTGGCTAGTCATGATGTCCATTTCTCCTTGCACTATGCCCCACTCCAGACAATAGGAAATACTGCTCATTTGGTAGACTTTCCCCACCTCTTACTCCCCCCCATCCCCTCCCCATACTTCTGGGCACTGGAATTGGTTCAATCTTGACTTCCTATCAATTAACAAGTAATATCTTGTCATTTATTTGGGTCCTCTTTCATTTATTTCAGCAATGTTTCACACATTTCATTGTACAAGTTCTTCACCTCCTTGGCTAAATTTATTCCTAGCTATTTTTCTCTTCTATGAGCTATTGTAGATTTTTAAAAAATATTCTTTTATTTTCTTTTCATTACTGCTGTATAAATTTATAGCTGATTTTTATTAATCTTGTAGCCTGCAAATTTGCTGGATTTGTTAACTAGTTCTAATAGTTTTCTTGTGGATTCTTTGGGATTTTCTGTTGGAAGGATCATGCCACTTGTGTGTTTACTTCTTCACAGAATACCTGTGGGACCTAAACTCAAATAGTTACACCTACAATTGTTTTTTAAAAATATCCCAAATAAGCAATTTTTAGCCAGTTAGATATAACCGAGTTTGCATACCCTGCAAAACTGTATTCAATATCCCCTGGCCACTGCTAAGAAAACCTGCATTTGTAAAGCCCCAAGCCACTGTGGCAGCTTGGAGCTCTCTGGCCCAGAGGCCCCCCATTGTGCTGAGTCTGTGACATTGCCTGGATCTCTTCCTCAGGAGTTTGGGAGTTTTCCTTTAGTCCTAATTCCCCTCTTGGGGCTCCCTCCTGCCCCTAACTCTTGAGTATCTCCTCCTGCTCTGAGTCTCCACCCCTAGCTCTGCAAACCTGTCAAACAATTGCACTGACTGTTTGTGTTTTGCTGCCATCTAGAGGCCAAATATTTTTCTTTATCAACTCCTAAATTCTTGACTGAACTCATTTCATCAAGCTCCTGTGCAATCCAGGGACTGGTGCCTCGGCTATTTTTTGGTGCATGTGAGATACTCACTCCATATTTTCCATAAATTTATCTTTTGTTGTAAGTATTAGAATGAGTTTCTTTGGCTTATACTAAAATAGCAACACAGCTAGGACTTTTATGGAAACTATCAATGTTTAAGAATTAAATTTCAGATGTTCTTTCAGAGTTTTTAACAAATATTTCACTAAAATACAAGATTTTCATGGTGGGGTGATATATAGGAACCCTATATGGTGATATGCATGTTTGTTTTGTAAGTTTGCAATATTAACAATACACTTATTGTATGTATATCTTCATTTATAAAAGTTATACTTCAATTAAAGCTTACTATGTAAATTTAAGAACGTCTATTCCTTATAAACCTGTAAAGAAAGTGAGAAACCATTTATAATCTAGTACATGAGGCTTGCAATTTACAAAACCAATAAAGTGTAAATAAAAATAATAAATAAAACCTCATAGAAATTAGCTTAAAGTATATGAAATACCCAATAAAAATAGGTAGACACATTCAGGTATATCACAAAAAAAGGAAATTTATATCATCAAGAACAAGAAGAGATGTCATTAGCAATCAGTAGAATGCAAATTGAGGCCACTATTCAACACTATTTTTTACCTACTCAATGTAAAATAGTTAAAATATCTGCCAGTACAAAGTTTTGGACAACATGTGGATCTTCAGTTTTTTTATGTATCACTAATGGAAATGTAAATTGTTAGATTCTGAAAAAAATTATTTTATTAAGTTGCATTTCAAATATCTCAAAAACCAGAAATTCCATTCCAAGGTGTATACCCAAGAGAAATTCTTTCATGTGTATTCCAGGAAACATGCAAAGGAATGCCCCTAGCTTTACTGTTCCCAGAACAAAAACCTGATTGGGAGGGAGGAACCAAGGTCTTTAATAGGATAGTGGATGAAATCAATTATGGCATATCACAGTATGGAATATTTCACAAGAATAAAAATAAACTATAACAATGTTCAAAAGCATGGCTGAATCTTATCAATATAATATTCAGAGGAGATAAAGCTTTAAAGATTGCCTAAATCATAATTATATTTTATAAAGTGTAAGCATGAATATATATAGATGTATATTGATCAAATAAAATCATATAAAAGTAAGTAATGGAATAACCAACTCAGAATTTAGCTAGGTTGTTTTGAATATAAAGATTGGAAAGTTAGGAAACAGAAAAATCACACATACACTAAAAAGTAGATTCAAAGATGGGCCTTATATTTACAACAAAAATGGATTTCTAACAATGAATTTAAAAATTGCATTTACCCATTCAGCCACAGGCAGAGCTGTATAACCTCAGGCCTCCCTGAATGATTCTGGTGTGTCTATGAAATGCAGACCATGAGAAGCAAGCACTCCAGAAAGTGTGTGTTAAATTGGGAACTGGATTATGAGAAGAGGGTAGAAGGGGAGACACTGAACTTTTCATGTCCAGACACCTGCTCAAATTGAAAACCAGATAATTCCCTCAACCTCTATGGAGAGAACTAAAAGATAAAACTAAAAGTATTTATGGAAAATGGTACCTGAAACTTGAGGAGTGGGGAATATGATTTTCCAACTTACAAAATCAATTCAGTGTATTGAACTACCCTGGGGGAAAAAGTATAATCATATTGATAGGCTGAAAATTAAAGCTCTAAGTTCTATGCTATTTTTAGGAGTGGACAAAGATATAACTGTCTTTAACCAATTCTGAGATGAATATTTTTTCTGACCTTAATATCTCTGAAATATGTATATATGGAATCTTAAAATTAGTTATTTCTTAGTGATAATCTATCATTAATGGGCCCTAGGAGAGCATCAGTCTCAATATGTCCTCCAGTCCTGTTGGGTTGGAGGCAAAATAGAAAATCCTTATTATGAGAAAAGATATTATTGAAGGGTTCATGTATATAGAATCCTCATAAACATGAAGATGAGACATGCCCCCATTAAATATAGAAAAGAGCAATGGGAAGCTTTGTAAAAATTAGTATGTGATGTAAGTCTTCCCAAAGGTCTGGAATTAAGAGAAATTAAAATTTTGGGCAAAAGTGAAACCCAAGCAACAAGAATCAATGGCGTGAGTTCTGGGAAGATGACATCAGAGTAGCTCAAACCGGGTGCAGCACAATCGGTGAGACATAGTGAAAGCAAAGAAGTCATCCCAGGGAGCTGCTATGTGGACCTGCAGAACAGGAGAGTGCCACATACATCATCAAAGAGAACTGGGGATGGAGGGACCAAGGGGCCAAAGGAAAACTGAGCTGCTGATCCCACACCTGGGGATGGCATCCACCCCCCACCCTCAAAGTCAACAACTTCCATAAAACCTGCAGCTAAGCAGTCAACAGAGAGGGGAAAGGACATATTCCTCCCAGGGAAGAGGGAGGGTGCCACAGAGGCCTGACCGTGTTTTCTGTTCAGGGAGTTTAACCAACATAAGCTGATTTTGAATCTATATCTCAGAAGTCAATGGAAATGGAAGGATTCCTCACAGTGGAAAGGTTGGCCAAAGAGCGCCATCTGATGGTCAGCCAGGAAAGTGAAGAAAGACAAGTTTTGTCTCCCCTGTTTCTTTCCCAGTCACCTTAGATCTATGCAATGCCCAATTAGTGGCTCCCTGCCCGTATTTTGATAACTTAAACAGGGAAAACTTAAAGTTTTAGAAAAAATGGAACCAGAAATTCAAGAAGAGCTGTGAAATAAAAACCACTAGGCCAGAGAAAGAAATTGATGAACAGAGTAAAATCACTACCACAATCAGATTGCCTAGATATCAAGAAAAAATAACAAGACATACTAAGAAACAGGAAGATATGGACAAGCAAAGGAACAAACCAAGAATCCAGATGAGATTCAGGAGTATAGACAACTAATCAATGATGTTCACACAAATCTCTTTAATCAGTTCATGAAGTTGCAGGAAAATATGACTAATGAGGTGAAGGATTTTAAGATGACACAGTGTAAGCATAAAGAGCAACTTGAAAGCCTGAAAAGAAAATACAGAACTGATGGAAATGAGAGACAAAATAGGTGAGATTAAAAACACATTAAAAGCATATAAAAGCAGATTTGATTTGGTTGAGGACAGAATTCATGACTTAGATGACAGAGCATCTGAGCTGGAAAAGAGAGAACAGAAAGGGAAAAGAATGGAAAAGTTGAGCAGGATTTCAAAGAATTGTATGATAGCATGAAACACAAAAAGATATGCATTATAGAAATCCAAGAAGGAGAAGAGAATGGAAAAGGGGCAGAAAGAATTTTTAAGGAAATAATGATTGAAGTTTTTCCAATCCATATGAAAGACATGAATATAACAGAATAAATTTGAATAGATTTACTCTGAGACATATATTATTCAAAATGTCAAATACCAGACAAAAAGAGAGGTTTCTCAGAGCAGCAAGAGGAAAGCAATGCATCACTTATATGGGAGCCTCAATAAGTCTACTTTCTGATGTCTCATCAGAAAACATGAAGGTAAGAAGACAGTGGTATAATATATTTAAGGTACTGAAAGAAGAAACTGCCAGCCAAGAATTCTGGCTCCAGAAAAATTATCCTTCAAAAATGTTTAAAGTCTTCACAGACAAATAAAAACTGAGAGTATGTCACCAAGAGACTGGTTCTACAAAAGGTACTGCAGGGTTTGTTACACTCTGAAAGGAAATGACAAGGATGAGAGGCTTGGAGAAGAGTGTATTAATGAAGATAATAAGGAAAACTGGAAGGGTTAAAAGACATAAAATAGTAAGATATGAAAACAGAAATCCAAGGGATAAAATGGGCAAGGTAAGTAATTCCTGCACAGTAATAACATTGAGTATTAATGGATTGAACTCCTCAATCAAAAGACATAAAATGACAGAATGGGGGAAAAAATGAGCCATCCATTTGTTGACTACAACAGACACACTTATTTTTAGTTTTTTTTTTAAGGAAGTACTGGGATTGAACAAGGACTTCATATATGGGAAGCAAGCGCTCAACCAATGAGCTACACCAACTCCCCAAGAGAATCACTTAATTAAAAAAAATTTTTTTTAATATTTAAATTTTAATTTTTATACTTAAATTTTTTTAAGGATTTATTTTATTTATTTCTCCCCATCTCCTAGTTGTTTGCATTTGCTTTGTCTGTTTGTTGTGTGCTGGTCTTCTCTTTTTAGGAAGCACTGGGAGCTGAACCTGGGACCTCCCATGTTGGAGGGAGGCACCTAATCACCTGAGTCACTTCTATTCCCTGCTTTGTTGCATCTCTCATTGTGTTTACTTGCTGTGTCTCTTGGTTGCATCATCTCACTGTGTCATCTTGTTGCATCAGCTTGCTGCACCAGCTGTCACATCAGCTCACTGTCTTGTCTTGCTCATCTTCTTTAGAAGGCACTGGCGGGGGGGGGGGACCAAACCCAGATCTCTCATGTGGTAGGTGGTTGCTCAGTCATCTGAGCCACATCTGCATCACACAAAAAAATTTAAAGATACTTATATCATATAAATATTACATATAAAATATAGTGGATACACATATGCCCCACTCCCTAACCCTCACACCATTCCCACATTAATAACATCTTCCATTAGTATGGTACATTTGTTACAATTGATGAAAACATATTGGAGCATTGCCACTAAGCATGGATTATAGTCTACATTATAGTTTACACTCTCTCCTGCACAACTTTGTAAGCTATGGCAAGATATATAATGGCCTATATCTGTCATTGCAACTTCATTCAGGGCCATTCCAATGCCCTGAAAATGCCTCAATATTACACTTACACTTCCTTCTCCTTCCCCCCAGAACTTCTGGTGGTCACTGTCTCCACATCAATAATAAAAGTTCTTCCAGTGCTAGAATAACAATAAATCTACTGTAAAATAACAGTAAGTCTACTCTTGTCCATCTTTCATTCCCCATTCCTGAGGATTCTGGGATGGTGATGCCCACTCCACCTGTAATGGAGAAGGGGCATAGATCCCACAGGGAAAATGGATGGGACTATTTTGCTTGCAGTTGCAGATTCTCTCTGTTCCAGGGGATGTTTGTTGTCCATCATTATCACCATGCTAGTTGTCCTGGATGGGTCCAATAAACTGGAGAGTAGGTGTTGCAATTCTGTTGAAATTCAGGACCCAACTGACACCTGGATGGCCCAAAGATTTAAATCTCTTAATGCACTTATCAACTCTAGTACTAACTATAGGTTCAAACAGAAGGGACAAAAGAGCCATGTGTATGGAGACCACCACTGAGTCCAACTCTGTCACACTGGGGAGTATAAATTCCAAAGTAGGGCCCGCTGGCATGGTGCCAGACTCCTGAGCTGTCTGTCCTGCTTATAGTATCTGGATGTTTCCAGAGCCCTCCAGGAGCCCCACTAATTGAGGCAATATTTACTGTGGCAGTCAATGAGATCCTGCTGAGATATGCATAAGCGTAACCTCTGAAATGTCCTCCTGATTCACTTTGAAGTCTCTTAGTCATAAAAACTCATTTGGATTTACTCTTCCCCCTCTTGGTCAAGATCTTTTTCCAGTTGCATTGCTAGTTGGCACTTGGTAGTAAACTTTCGGTGCCAGGGAGGCTCATTCACAGGAGTCATGCCCCATGTTGGGGGGAATAATGCATTTCAATGCTGAGTTTTCTTCGAGATAGTCCACATTTAAGGAACAAGGAGGCTCTCAGGAGGTAACTCTTAGGCAACATATACTACTAGGCTAAGTTTCAATTTCTAAAGAAAAGGTTCATATGTACATTCATCAATATCAAGGGCCTGTCAATAATCCACCTTCTTTCAGTAGTCACTGTCCTTGTACTCAGAAGATTCTTGCTGTCCCATTAGAGAATGTGGCAGAGCTCCCCCGGATAGGAATTCAATATTCTTTTGGTTATTGTGTGGATCTCCACACACTGTGACCATGTCCTATGAAAACTTGAACACATTCATGCCATATAGGTATCCCCCAGGTGAACCTCCTCCTATGCATCCCCCCATCACAGACACCCCACAACAATGATCCTCCTCTGCCACTGTTGTAACCCTCTGTGATCCAAAATTTCTTCAAAAAATGAAGCAAAAAATATAACCAAATAAAATTAATACAAAAATGAGATAATGATAGTTTTAAAAATAACAATTCAAACTCAAGAATTTTAAATTTTTGAAAAAAATAATTTTAAAAATTTGACATTATGTCTTTCATCACTGTAAAATCTGTTGCCTTGTATGCACAGTGACTTTTTCTTCTGTATATTTCCCCAGTGTCTTATTTTTCATTTTATTTTCAAAGAGGCTTTAGGTTACAGAAAAGTTATGTACAGAATATAGGGGATTCCCATAAATCCAACAGCCTCCCCCTTTTCCCATTTCCCCTTTCCCCTATTAATAGCATTTACATGGGATGGTACATTTGTTAGAATTGACATACAAATATTGAAGTATTGCTACTATGGCCAATGATTTACATTATGGTTTACATTTTGGAACATACACTTAATATAAATTTTGATGAAATTTAACATGGCCTGTATCCATCATTGCAAGATCATGTAGAACAATTCCAATGCCCCCAAAATATCCCATGTTCCATACTTTTTATTCCTCCCTCCCCTTCCTCTTGGGACACATGGCAACCACCAAGCTTCACTCCTTGAAAATCAAGATTCATAGTTACTTGCAACTACATCGAGGGTTTGATATACTAGCCTGTCCTCCCCTATTAGGCATTGCCTATGCTTTCAAGAGACTCCTGCCCCTCTCTTTGAGAACTTAGCAGGACTCCCCAGGATGGGAGTCCAACAACTTCTCATTCATTGTGTAGTTCTCCACCTAGTGATACAACACACTATGACAAAATGTACACTCACACACTTCCTGGAAGGCTGCCCCAGGTGTGCCATATCCCACAAGCCC
>PVKH010027066.1:0-13084 GCA_004027955.1 Chaetophractus vellerosus
CTCTCAAAGCCAGTTATAGAAAACCAGGCAAATGGCTGTGTCTCTCTCCCTGTGGCTTCTGTCATGTCTAAGGAGCCATCTCTATTCTTGTGTGTTCTTCTCCTGTGTGTTCACTTCCCAGGCTCCAGCTCCAAAATCCCAATTCTGTCATTTGCCATTTCTTTTCTCTGTGAGTGCCCATCCACCAAGCAGTGAGGGCTCAATGTCCTATGGATGTAGCCCAAACAAAGTCCTAATTACATTTAATCAATTAAAAGTAATACCCAGGGCATGCTATCAACCCACTCATCTCTCCCTTCTCTTCTTCTGGCCCATCTCTTTCAGCTTCAACTGCTCCATGGGCCTATCCTCTTGGAGGCTTCTTTCCATAACCTTGTGCTTTAGTGATTCCAGCCTCTGGCCAATCTCTCAGCCTTCCAGGTTTCTCTGTGTTACTGCAGCTCTAGGTGATCCTGGAGTCCTCTCTCACAAAGCAGGGTAAAATGCTGGATTTCTTTCTCTGTGTATCTCTGCATGTTTCTACTGTTTATAGGGGACTCCATCAGAGAGCCGAGATCCACTCTGGGTCATTCCTCAGTGAAGTACTCCAATTAAAGGCCCCCAAATGAATTCAATCCAAAGGGTCCCACACCCACAGGAATGGACCAATTTAAGAACATAATTTTCTGGGATCCACAAAAGACTCAAACCAGCACAGCCAGATAAAGATACCAAATAAAAAAGAAAATTAAAGACCAGTATCTCTTTGAATATAGATGCAAAAGTGCTCAACAAAATACTAGCACATTATAAGTATTATAATGCAAGATCAAGTGGGGTTTATTCCTGGTGTTGTTTCAATTTAAGAAAATCAACTAAATGATATATCACATTAATATAATGAAGGTGAAAAACACACACTGATCATCTCAATTGATCCGAAAAAGAATGGGCAAAATCCAGAACCTCTTCTTGATTAAAAACACTTAGAAAACTAGGAATAGAAAGAAATTTCTTCAACATGATAAAGGGGATATATGAAAAAAACACATCTAATATCATACCCAATGGGAAAGACTGAAAGCTTTTCTTCTAAGTTCAGGAACAAGACTGACTAGGATGCCCACTGTTACCACTGTAATGGAACATTGTACTAAAAGTTCTGGCCAAAGCAGTTAGTCAAGAAAAAGAAACATTTCTTATAAGCAGAAGACATGATCCTATATAGAGAAAATCCTAATAAATCCACAACAATCCTAATAGAACCATGGTTTTACTTCTTCCTTTCCAATTTGGATGCTTTTTTTTTTCCTTGACTAATTGCACTGGCTAGAAAAATGTATTATGATTTTTCCATTTAGAATTTTAATACACTTGTTTAAATGTAAAACTAAGCTGCCACCTTTTTTCCATCCTCAATTTGAATATTCATTTCTGACATAACTCAGAATAAAAACAAACAAATACAAAAATGAAATAAACATTGGCTTGTGTTCCTCTACTTACAAAGATAATCAGATGCTCAGATATTTCTTCCATATCATGCCAGACCTCTATTTATTTGCAAATATCTGAATGAGAGACTGAATTGTGACACTCCTTCTTTAAAGGTTTCATGACTTACAGGCAAAGTTATTATATTTTATAAATATTGAGAGGTTATCTGACACGTCTTGTAAATAACTTTGGAATCTCTTGTCCCAGATGCTGTTACAGTGACCAGTTCTGTGTGGATTCTAACCAATTCAAATAAGCGTAATCTGAAAGTCTTTCATCTTTTACCCATACCTCATGCTTCTCACTTCCTGCCTTGAGGTGACCATGAATGCACAACTCAGAAATGCCCAGATCTTAACACTCCGACTTTTACAAATTGGACACTGTTGCTGATGAATCATGTTTTCTCTGGTCAGAGGTTCTTGAGACAGTTTGAGGGATTCTTAGAGGACTTTCCCACTGGATCCACCCAATAGTCACATTGGAGACAGCCATTCCAGCTCTGTGATGCATCGCATATTGGCGTTTCCTTCCTTGCTTTACTCACCTTGTCCTCATGCTTGTCCACAGATTGCATTCTTTACATAAGTACTAAAATAGAAGTCATTGCTTCAGAAACTACTTTCTGCAAAACTGCTTGAGAAAAACAGTAGTACAGCCTTTACCAATACATATTTTACTGATTTGGATTTAACTGCAAGAGCAATTTTAATTTGGATATAATGCTGAAAAATAAGGCATAAACTATATCAAAGATATGTTTTTAAATTCTGCCTTGAATCTTTATTTTATTTTGTTTTTTCTCTAAGACACTCTCTTGATATAATGAAAAAAATGCATGACTAATAAGTAGTCTTTTTAAAGTGCCTTTTGCCTTTAATCAGTATTGTACCAATTATGTTTCTGAGTATATAATTGTCTTTGCTCTCCTGAAAAGAAAAAAAAAAGAGTGAGTTTTCATGTGACAAAGATTATGTCCTCAATGTGAAAAAACAATTTCTTTAAATTCCTCAAATTATAATCATATAGATTTCCTTACAAAGCATAATTACAGTCTCTCTATAATTTCTCTCTACGGATTTAGCTCGTCTTCTGTCTGATCATTGTATAGCAGTGTAATACAAAGGCTTCTCTTCACATGGCTAAGATTCCCTGCCCGCATTTGCATGGAAGGCAATGGAAGCCAATCAGCCAGAAAAGCCAAGATAAAAATCATCCCTGAAACTGTCTCAGATGCATCCCTTTCCTTATATATATAACAGTTTTGTAAGACCCACTTGCATTTATTACTTAAATTTACCATGAAAGTAACTTGTTACCATGGATACATTTCCTTGTAGGATTAATCGTTAATCTAAATATCAAGTCCTTAAAGCAGCTATGAAAATTAGCAAATTCTTGATATAGAAATACTTACTAACACTACTTATTTTCCTTTGTTGAGAATATTTATATCATTTATATAAGAAGCATAAATTCTAGGAAGAAGACATTAACTTTGCTAGGAAAATGTGATCTACTTTAATAAAGCAACTTGACATTTAAATTTATAAATTGTCAGCAAAATACACTTTAAAATCACTTGTCAGCTATTTTTATTCCCATATAATGCCAGCAGATGGCAGGATTAAGGCACAAAAATACAGAATCCTTGAAGAAGGTAAATGAAATATATTATCCCTTTTTCATGTTTTGGGATGGCTGTTATTTTTCTTCCTGCACAGGTAGGTGGCTCAAGTTACTCGCAGATGCATCCCTTTCCTTAAACTAGTTGAGACTATTCCCTTTCAAGAATCTTCTGATCACAGTTCACTGCTTTGCTTCAGTGATTTTCAACTTTTAGCACAAACTAGGTCCAAAGCATATGGTGCCTAAATCTGGATTATCTTCATACCAGGTTATACCAATCTTTCTCTGAGAGAATGACTTTATTCCTTTAAGAAAAAGATTGAAATTAAACAATTTTGCCTTTTACTAATCAATTACTTTCTAGTAAATTGTCTACTTTTTTTACCTTGATTTGCACAGACCAGTAATGAGGTTATAGATAAAACGCCTTTTAAGACATGTTTAAGTGGCCTAAGATACTTTTTTTACCCTCAAATTCTTGCATATATGCCTGCTGCTATTTCTGTTGCCAAAAAAATGGAGTCAGGCCTTGGTGGTAGAAATATTTCTTAACTGCTTTTCCCATATTGAGTAGACTAAGTAAAATCCTTATTTTCCTTTACACTTATATTCCCTGAGGTCACTTTTCCTAAAGGAATAACTTCCCTTTACATCATTTCTGCAATCCTTATGAATAGTGAATTATTAAGTTAGAATACACTGTTATATCCTCATAAAGGAATTCTTTATATAAAGAAATCAGTATTGAATAATTACTTGTTCATTAATAGGATGAAACATTAATATTTTCTTCAATTTTTAAATACTTCTAACTCTGTTACCTAAAACACATTCTGGCATATAGTACTTCATAATTTAAAATGTGTGTTTCTTTGCATAATATTTATTATTTTTTATACATACGTCACTGAAGAAACACTGTAGATATGTGAAAACAATGAAAGGTTTTGTTAAAATATTTTATCTTGGGAAATGAATTTCCTTTGTACTTTAGTTGGATTTGCTTACTATTTCTTATGCTTTTAAAATTGCTACTTATTGCCCTTAATTGGTATATTGATTTAATGTTCTTTAAACAGGAACTTCTTTTGGAAACCATGAACTTTGGGTTACAATTACTTAATTATAATTGTTAACAGACAGTCAACGACAACCAAAATTGTAGCTGCGCAATCACTGAACATAGGATGTTGGTTCTGTGTCAGACATTGAGAAATATTAGGGAAAAGCAGAATCACCAGGGATTTTGTTTAACATTCATTTCAGAGTATCTTTTCATAGTAGAGTAGAGTAGAGGAAATAAGTGCAGTTATTTACAGTTATTTCTGAAACTCCAAACTTAAAAGAAGCAAATAAAATGATGCCAGTGTTAGGATAATTGCTTGAGGTATACTTCTTCAGTTAATTGCACTGGAAAAATGCCATGCGTCTTAATGTTAGTTGTAATAATTTTGAGTACTAATTCTTGTAAGATATTAACAACAGTTTTGAATACTTATTTCATACCTTAAAATCAGGAGGTGAAAAACCTAGAACATGTTACCTCATCAGTCAGTAATATTGTAAACATAGAAGAAATTTGAAAATAAAAGTTAATACTAAAAACAAACTCCACAATTAAAGAATAGATAGTAAAAAAGTATATCACGGAGGGATTTTTGTCTTTATATCTTTCAATATACAGAGATATATTTAAACACATTTTCTATATTATTGTTATATAATTACACATATATTTGTATACATGTGCGTGTATGTATTTGTTCCAGAATAACTAACAATGCCAAGTGTTCAGCTGGCAGATACAATCTAGACAAGTCCCATGAGAAAATTAAGGCTCTAGGTAGTAAGATGAGCCTCCATTGAGTAACTAAGCAATATTACTGCTGGAAATGGACTTGAATGATTACATAGATGAATAAATAGTAGCCTTGAGAGGTTAGGGTATGGCCAGGCTAGTGATTGATGCATCCATGATGGAACTCCTATTTTCTTGTTTATGAGTTAGAAAGCTCTTTGCTGTAAGTAACAGAAATATCCAAGTCTTTACCAATAAATAAATCCTTTAACTAACAAAAGAAGGTCAAAAGTAGGTATGATTCAAGGTTTTTATATCTCAACAGTATCAGCAAGGACACAAGTTGTTTGTTTATTTATGTTTGGACATCATAGCATGTTAGTTTTGTTTTCTAGTTAAATTTTGTGATTATATTCAAATGGCTGCAGCAGCTCCAGTTATAATATCAGGAACAACACCACCATTCTATCTTTATTGGTTGTAAGATGAAATCTATTTGCCATCCCTGCCCTAACTACAGATATACGGTCTGATTACTTTACATCTTCATTTAGTTTGGAGAAACTATTGATATCATAGCCACATTTTCCCAAGATATATTTATTAGTTACTTACTAAATGTCAAGCGCCATGATAGACACGTGGCATAGAAAAATGTTAATATACGTCTTCTAAGGGGCTCACAAACTCCAGAAAAAAAAAGCTTCATTGTGTAGAATTCGGCTTGTGAATATGTTCCTTTTAAGTTTACCAGGCTTTGCACTTTTCAGAAACAGTCTATTCTATAGAAAAATCATGGAATCACATGGACCTTAAATTTTCAGATTTAAGAAAAGGTTATATCCAATTTTTAAAATAAGGTGAATGGATCAGAGTCCTTGTCCTATTCTCTAATACCTTGCTCTTTAAAGTGTGGTCTGAAGACCAGAAGCAAGATATCACCTGTGTCCTTATTAAAAATGCAGACTCTCAAGCCCCATGACAGATCTACTCAACAGAATCTGCACTTTTATTAGACTCCCAGGTGATTATGTATACATTGAAGTTTGAGAAACACTGCAGACTCTTACAGTGTGTTGAACCAGAGCAAAGATTCATCATTTGACACCTGACACTTCTCTTTCTCCGCAACTTCACTTTTTAAAGATTCCCTCCTAACCAACCATAGACACATACTCTTTGCCATAGTTTTCTTATTTGTAAAATGGAAATTCTGCTGTAACATGGTGGTACTATTGTTACCTGTCTTGTAGATTGATTGTGAAAAGTTACTGAGACAACGCATGTATGATGTTTAGAATAGTGTCTAGCTCACTAATTTAATACTAGTTTATGAATGTTATAAATATTAGACCATTGGAAAATTGGGGACTTAAAAATAACCTTTCAGTGTACTAACTTGCTCCACACTGGAGGAAAATCTGAACCTTCTAGCTGTTGGACTCTTTTGTTTCCTTTAAGTAAACACCAGATAATATGGTACCTAAAGTACCCCTGAAGGGCTTGGTAGTATTCACAACTGTACACACACAAACATACTTGCACTCACACAGTCTCACACTCATATATACACACATACATGTGACTAGGATGATAGTCCCAGTTGAGCTTGGGTATAGAGGTTTGCCTTGGTTGCCTGGATAGCAAATAGATTTCATCTTAAAACTAATACAGATGGAATGGTAATGGCTGCCTGAAGTGCTGAGTTGAATAGTATTCTGAGCTTCATTGAGGCTTAGTGAAATAGAGAACCATTGCCATGATCGTTATTAATGTTCAGCATGACATTAGGAGAAAGGAGTGAAAGCCTATGTGCTATGTATTTGTCACCATTTCTAGGGTGGAATCTTCTCAAATCTTGATAAAGAAGGTAAAAATATATGTAGATTTTCTCCATAATGTAAATAATTATAGTAGAAATTAAGGAGTATTAGCTCCTTAATACCATAAATATTTTTTGATTTTTCTTCCAGGAAATAAAATTAATGTTGTAAGAACTATAAACCCAAATGCACTTGGGTGACTTCTCTTAATAAAGTTTACCAAATTCAAAAATTAAAAAATAACCTATAGGAAAAGTAATTACCTCTTTCTAATAAAAAAATAAACCAAAAATGTCACCGTTACCATGAACCACCCAGGATAACAAACTAATATCAATCTAGGCAGAATTATGACCCATGGTCATGCCAAAGCACACCCATGGAAAATGTAAGGAAAGCAATACAGTGGGCATACAAGAAATAGGATCCAACCTCTCAGTTTAGAGATGGTTTGGAACGTAGATGTCAATTGAAAGACAACTAGAGAATAATCTAGGATGTGTATAACATAGTGATTTCAGTGGTGGTTGAAGATTGTGTTTATTGGTATAAGTAAAATAATGTTCTTCTTAAAAAAAAAAGCAGTAGGAAGCAAATAAGCAAAAAAGTATGTAAATTCTAAAAATTTTGGAAACCCCTAAGAATTTATACGAGATTGTGAGTGTAAAATACCTAGCACATACTCAATATACATGCATTATGTATATATTTTTAAAGATTTATTTTATTTATTTATCGCCCCTTCCTTGTGTTTTGTCTGCTCTCTGTGTCCATTTGCTGTGTGATCTCTGTGTCTGCTAGTCTTTTCTTTAGGAAGCACTGGGAACTGAACCCAGGAGCTCCCATGTGGGAGAGAGACACTCAATCATCTGAGCCACCTCAGCTACCACACACGTATTATACATTAATATTCTTCCCCCATTATACCTGTATATTCAAAATTCTTGTTATACTGATGTACAAATATCTTCTTAAATAAAGTACCATGACAAGAATTTAACCATAGATTTTTCAAGTCATGAAATAATAGGAAAACATTTTTAAAAGACCAGATAGAAGATTATGCACAGCGTTATCAATCGAGATGTTAGGTAAATAAATAGAGTAAGTAAAGAAAAACAGTCTGAACATTTACCCTCAAGATATCTTAAGGTTAGGGTGGGAATACATAAGGCTACAAGATGCCACTTTACAGGAACAAAGCCC
Organism: Chaetophractus vellerosus; assembly: GCA_004027955.1. NCBI lineage: Eukaryota > Metazoa > Chordata > Mammalia > Cingulata > Chlamyphoridae > Chaetophractus > Chaetophractus vellerosus. Next base: position 7,933 of record PVKH010027066.1, read on the forward strand.
AGGTGGCATGATAAGAGTATTACCAGATAGACTACATATGGAGTGCTTAGTATGTCCTACAATGCAGAAGGTGGGTGATGTTTTCCACAGCTTTTAGATAGGAGCTCTCAGTTGCAGAGTAATGCCTGATATCCAACCACGGAAGGAGGGACTCTTTTTGAAACTGAGAAGGATAGGATTGAAAGCTGATGTTCTTTCCTCTGCTCATGCCAAGGCTCTTGATAATTTCTGATTCTTTATTCATGAATTTATTTTACATTCCATTTCATATCCCCACAATTTCTGCCAAAGCCATAGGCTTCCATGCCATTTAAATGTCAGCCTCAACTTTGCCCATTTTGATTTGTTTCCAAATAATGAGAGCCTTAATATATTGTTAAAATATGTTAGCAATTATACATATTATATATTATAGTAGTATAATAATCTTATTATTATTAGCAAAATAATAATGCAATTATTATGTGAGAGTCACAGGCCTAATTTTAGATATATGTAAATTACTTAGTTCAATTCTTTTGACAACCTGGTAAGGTAAGGACTGCTACTGTCCTCAATTTACAGTAAAAGTTTATGAGGCATAGAGAAATGCAGGGACCTGATCAAGATCAAAGAAGCAGAGTGGAACAAAAATTTGAACCTAGACAATCTGATACCAGATCCTATCTTTTATTGTCATAGAAAAATTGAGGAGTACAGATACTGTGTTTGTAGGAATTATTAGCAAAACATCTTTCTTTTGTTAGACTTGATATTCAGAAACTGTTCAGGGTTTTAGTCAACCATCACAATAGAATATGTAGGCAGTTGGGAGCAGACTAGAATAGGCATCAAGGGGAAGGAACAGTATGGAGATCAAGGTTACATAGTATGTAAGAGGAGTTATAGCAAAAGCAGGAAGCAGATAACTGCTAAAACTGAACTTCATTTTTCTCACTCATCTGACCTTGGAAAATAGCTATACCATCTCATAGGAAGAAAGACAAAAATCATTGATAGTATTAATCATGTGGTAATCTGACAAAGAAAGCTGTGAAATGTGATTTCTGAATCAGCATGTAATTGGTTTTATAAATAATATGAAAATACTTGCACTGGTATAAATTCTATTAAAATAGCAATGCTATATATAGTACATGATGCATACTGTTTTAAATGCACTTTACATATAAAGATTCTACTTTGGAATCTTTTGAGTATGATTATTGCTTTCCTGCATTAGAACTGTGCTACGGGGCAATAAAAAATAAAAACATTTCATTTTGTATTAATTAATATTTTCTTAATTAAAAGATTCTAACATGAGACCCTTAAATAATATATCTCTAAGAAAATAGAGCTAAAAGAACTTCTTGCCAGAACTTAAGATCAGCCATATATCACAAGGACTTAAGAATCACACCTCACATTGATATTTACAATAATCATGTATGTTTTCCTTAACTTTTGCTTGAGCTTGCTTGCAAAGCTTTCAAGAATTTCAAATCCACCTAAACTTTTTATGGGGATCTGTTTATAGTTATTTCAAGCCTAACTGATATCAGCTTAAATATTTCAAGTTCACTTAGATCTAAACATTTTTATTAGTAACTTAAACATATTGATATAGTAAAGGTTTTCAAGGTAAACATGTCAGTGTAAATACATTCTTTATAATGACCTTTTTTTTGACAAAACAGTGTAAGTGAGCAAAAATAATTCCAAAGTGAATGCAAATTGACATGAAAGTACTTGAATCCATCAGACATTGTATTAGTCAGGGTTCTCTAGGGAAATAGAACTGACAGGAGATATCAGTAAACAGCACGAGGTTTTATAAAATCGTCTCACTTGACCATGGGGATGCACAAGTCCAAATTTATAGGGCAGGCTTCAGACCAGGGACTCTGATGAAGATCCTTGATGAGCTCCCCAGGAGATGCTGGTTGTCTGACATCATGAGGGGAATTCTCTCTTAATGCTGAAATCAATTCCCCTTTTAAGGCCTTCAATTGATTGGATGAGACATCATTCATTGCTGACAGCAATCTCCTTAGCTGATTGTAGATGTAACCAGCCATCTATGCAATCAACTCACTGGTGATTAAAGTCCATAAAACACCCTTGTATTGCAATTAGCCCAGTGCTTGCTTGACCAGACAACTGGGCATCATTACATTGCCTAGTTGACACATTAACCTAAACATCACAATCCACCCCTTATCAACTTGGCAGCCATACACATCACCTTAAACCATATTAGTCTCTAAAAAGCAATAACATATAATTTATACACACACACACACACACACACACCAGGAGAGTGGGGGTGTGCTGCTTGAAATTACCGAAAATGCTGAAACGCTTTTATAAATGGGTAATGTGTATTTTTTAGAGGAATTGTGAGATGCTTCATAGAACAGGCATAGATTGGTAGAAATATGGATTCTAAAGAGAATTTTGATAAGGCCTTAGAAGGAAATGATGAAACTATTATTGGAAACTGGAGGATAGGTGATCTGTGTTTTAAACTTGCAGAGAACTTAACAAGTTTGACTCCTGATGTTAAATGGAAGGCAGAAGTTGAAAATGATAAGCTTAGACATTTAGCTGAGGAGATTTCCAAAGTAAATGTGGGGAATCCAACCTCTTCTGAGAGGGGTAGGTCTGTTCCCCATAGGTTGGTGAGAGTGAGGTCACCACTCCACTGTTCCAAGGAGGGTGGGCCTATTTCCCAGAGGTTGGGGAGAGTTAAGTCACCATTCCACTGCTCTGAGTGATTTGGGCCTAGTCTTCATAGATTAGGGAGGTCCAGGTCACCACCTCACTGTTCTGAGGAGATTGGGCCTGTATGCTAGAGATTAGGGAGAATGTTGCTGTGACCTCACAGTACTAAAGGTGTTGAGATTTGTACCCCCAGATATTGGAGAAAGTGTGGCCATCACCTCAGTGTTCTTGGAGAATGAGATCTGGAGCTTGGTTGCCACCCAGGTGCTTGATAAGGCTGGAACCAAGAAAATTGCCATGGGAAAGCCTATAGAAAGGGTGGGCACCCATGAGGCCCTGAGGAGTAGAAGAAACCACCATTTTAAGGATGACTCTCAGACTTTGAAATCTGATGGAGTACATTGGAAGCAGCTAACTTGTTTTGTAAGTTTCACAGGTCTACAGCCAGAGGGGACTTTTGACCCAAGGCAAAATGCATTCCTATAACTGATTTTGCTGTGATTTTGTACTTAGCATTGCTACTGAAATGATTTAAGGTTTTTTTTTAAAGATTGAAATGTCTTTTTGGGGATTCAGTTTGAGATTATTTTATGAATCCCCAAAAGAGAAAGATTATATTTGTAAAATAATCTATTCTTCTGGGTGTGATGCCCTTTGATTGCATTAAATTCAGCTGAAGTGTCTTTGATTAGATTTATTTAGGGCTTTTGATTCAGCTACATCAATGGGCTTAACTCAGGCTATATGTCCCTGCCACCTTGCTGGGTCTGATATAAATGGACAGACAGACACAGGAAGAGAGAGCTCTGTTAATTTTGATCCTGCCATGTGACAAAAAGGAGAAGGCTCAAACATCTGAGACACCTGGGAGAAATGAGCCATTCTTCCTGATAGCTTACAGCTGAAATCAAGAAGAGAGCAAAATGGCTGAGACTGATAGAGAAGGCCTGGAAAGAAACAAGCCCTATTCCAGGAGGGAGAGGAAGCCCTAAAGAATGAGCCCTTTGCCAGCATGGAGCTGAAATAGGGGGAAAAAAGCAGAGCAGCTAAGCCTGAAAGAGGAAGCACAGAGGAGAAGGATGAAACCTCACTGAGATTGGTGGCCATCTTGTTCCACCACATGGGGGAAAAAAGCAGAGCAGCTAAGCCTGAAAGAGGAAACACAGAGGAGAAGGATGAAACCTCACTGAGATTAGTGGCCATCTTGTTCCACCACATGGCAACTCAGCAGGATCAACAGTGCTGACTTTGGTGAGAAAGCATCTCTGCTGATGCCTTGATTTGGCCTTGGTACTGTAAGCTTTTACCCCCAAATAAATCCCTAAGATAAAAGCCAAAAGCTTTTGGGTACTTTGCATCAGCACCCTTATGGTGGACTAATACAGACCATTTGGTGTGAGCCTATATGGGATGCCACAATCAAGTATTTTCATCAAACTTTAAGAAACATTTCATATATAACAGCAAGCTTTCCATATTCAATGGTTGGATTCATCCACCCGTAAAATATGTGTTTTAACTAACCTCTTTCTACTTGTGTTCTATTAGAATTGTAGAAAATCATACAGTAGTGTGGGAGACGGCCATGGAAATATATCACATGGATATTATGATAATCTCTATAAACACATAAAAGGACAAATATTAACTTATTTCAATGCCACAGATGTAATTTAAAGAATATAGAAAACTTTGGCTTGTGGAACAAAATAAAATAATCAAGAAGATTTTACCTTTTTTAGTGTGACTAAACCTATGTATGAGTAAATCATCTGTTCAATTCAGATAACTGAATTGTCAAGGGGTTTCCTTATTTCACATAAAAAAAAAACATCAAAGCCTTGGTGTTAAACAATTCGGGAATGAAAGGACAGCTTGGTGATACCATCAATAGTCTTGTAGGAATTTTCTTTTCCTACCTTGCCAACTTCCACATACTCATATTTATAACATGGCTCAGGGACATCCAGTTTTGCAACCACACTCTGAACATTAAGAGTAAAGAAGGGTAAAGAAAGGCAATGTGCATGCAGTAGCTGACTTTTTCCCTTTCAACCAGGAAAATAAAGTTGTCTAGAAAGTTCACCCAGTAGACTTCCACTTACATTTCATTTGTCATAATTATGTTGCATTGATACCTTTTGTTTCATAGGAGCCTGTAAATCAATTATTAATCTGGGTTCTTTTCTCCCCCAAACTAACTTGGGATTCCAATAATGAAGAATAAGACAATTTTGATTTTGTGGAGACAGCTTACTAGGTTTGACACAAAATATTTCACACTTGATGCAATTAAAAATATGACTAGAATGAGAAGACAGCAAATGATTTAATAAATACTTGCATGTGATGAAAAATATATACTTTTGTATGACCTGTTATGTTATTCTGTTTCTTTCTCCCCACTCATCAATTTCACAACTGCCTGTTGTTTTTCTTTAAACTT
>PVKH010027067.1:0-13083 GCA_004027955.1 Chaetophractus vellerosus
TTAGTGTTGTTGAACATCTTTTCATGTGTTCCTTTGCCATTTGTATTTCCTCTCTGGACAAATGTCCACCCAAGTCCTTCCCATTCTTCAGTTGGATCACCTGTCTTCCTATTGGTGAGTTGTAACATCTCTTTATATATCCTGGATATTAAACCCTTGTCGGACATGTGATTTCCAAATATTTTCTCCCATTGAGTCAGCTGCCCTCTCACCCTTTTGACAAAGTCCTTTGAGGACCTGTGTTTAATTTTGAGGTGGTCCCACCTATCCATCTTCTCTCTGTTGTGCGTGCCCTGAGTGCAAAGTCCAAGAAACCACCACCTACCATAAGGTCCTGAAGATGTTTCCCCACACCTTCTTCTAGTAGTTTTATGGTCCTGGCTTTTATATTTAGGTCTTTGATCCATTTTGAGTTGATTCCTGCACAGGCTATAGATATCCAGCTCTCCCAGCACCATTTGCTGAACAGACAGTTTTGTCGCATTAACATGGACTTGGTAGGTTTGTCAAAAACCAGTATAGGTGAGCGTTTGTTTCTGGATTTTCAACTCCATGCCACTGATTGATGTGTCTGTGGTTTATGCCAGTACCACGCTGTTTTGACCACCGTAGCTTTGCAGTATGTTTTCCATAAGTTCTTAATGTGTACAAAGGGGATAGTTTAGGAGAAGGGTTGGGAATGGAAGATTAGGTATGAAGATTTTAGGACAAAGTTCTTGCCTTCAGAGAATTTACCTGCTCTCAGAGAAGCTACTTTAAACTGGACTAGGAAAGTTTAGCGGGCGTTTACAGAAGGGTGAGATTATTTGAGCTGAAGCATAAGGAGAAGATTGTTTCTTTCTCTCTCTCTCATTCATTGTCAGCAGTTGGGCTTCTACAAATTTATTAACCTAACTCCATGGCAAATGCTGTGCTAGTTATTGGGGATAGAAGAAAATAGGCCATGTGGCCCCTTCTCTTATGGAACTTTAATTGTTGTGGTAGAGACAGATATTAACCAATAAACACGATAAATAGGAAGTTAAAAATTGTAAGAGAAGGAAAGAGAAGGAAAAGATAAACTGTATGAAAGCAAGTAATTGGTGTAGCAGATAGGGGAATAACATGCTATATTAGTTTCCTGAGGCTGCTGTAACAAATTACCATAAATTTGGTGGTTTAAACAACATGGATTTGTTCTCTCACAATTCTGGAGGCTCTAGGGGAGATTCCATACCTTGCCCATTCTAGCTTCTGGTGGCTGTCGGCGTTCATTGACTTGTGGTGTATCATTCCAGTCTCTGATCCTGCCTTCACGTGGCCTTGCTTTTTTCTTTCTGTGTTTCTGTCTCCTTTGTGACTCTTATAAGGACCTTGTCATTGGATTTAGGATCCACTCAGATAAACCAGGATGATCTTCCCTCAAGATCTTTAACGAAATTACATCTGCAGAGACCCTTTTCCCAAATAGTGTCACATTCACAGGTTCTGGTGTTTAGGGCATGGACTTATCCTTTTGTGAGCCACATTCAACCCACTACATATATGAAAGGCCCTGTGGTGGGAAAGAGCTAGGGGCACATTTGAAGGCCTGAAATGTCTTGTTTTGTGGCTTAGAGAGCTAGGAGGAGAATGGGACAGATGAGGCTGGAGAGGGGAGCAGGGGCCGGGTAGGCAGCGACTGGGCCATACTGGGCCTTGTAGGCTGAGATAAGGAGGTTGGAGTTTTATTCTGAAAGCAATAAGAGCTGTTGCAGGTTTTAAGCTTGATTCTGGCATGATCATGTTAGAATATAAAATGATCATTCTGTATGCTATGTAGTGAGTAGAATGGAAGCAGGATACCAGCGAGGAGGCTTTTGCAGTAGACCAGGTAAGAATGATGGTGGATGGAGATGGAGATGGAGAAGTGAATGGATTCAAGAGTTATCTGGGAGGTAGAATGAACAGAACTTGCTAATGGATTGATTTGGGGGAAGGTGCTGAGGAAGAGGGAAGCATTAAGAATAACTCCCAAGTGTCTGATTTGAACAACTAAGTGATGGCTTATGCTATATACTTACTTGGAGAGAAGTTGGGGAGGTGGTGTTAATCAGGAGTTCAATTGCAGATGTATTAAGTAGGATACTCAAGAGATGTCTAGTAGGTAGTTGGATAAGGGGAGTCTGGGAGTTCTGTAGATTGGTACTGGCTGGAGATAAACTATTGGCAATTATCAGCCTGCAGATAGTATTTAAAGCCATGAGTTGCTGATTTAGAATGGGATTTGAAGATAAATAAGGCTTGATAATTAAGGGGAAGAAAGACATCATTCCAGGTTCTTGGGAAATATTCTGAGCAGAGGCACAAAGATGATGTCATGGTCTAGGGCCAGGTAGGTAGGTTCCTGGGCTATCTGCCATGGAGGCTTGATTTGGAGCAGGGTTTTTCAACCCCTGTTGATATTTCAGGCCAGATGATTGTGTGTGTTCTGTCCTGCGCATTTTAAGATGTTTAGCAGCCTCCTGGACTCTACCCACTAGATGGCAGGAGCACCTCCCCCTCCCCACACAGATGTGACAAGAAAGATTGTCTTCAGATATTACCAAATGTCCCTTGGGGGACAGAATTACCATGGCTGATAATCACTGATTTGGAGGGAATGGGGAGTAGATGGCTGGGGAGAAGGAGAGGAAGCAGATTACAGATGGGCTTGAAAGTCTGTCAAACATTTGCCTTTGAGTCTGCAATCAATAGTGATCCAATTGAGGTTTTTTGAGCTGTGCAGAGACTGATGTGATGAAAATGATGTTTTAGAAAAATGGATCTGATGGTGAGCAGAAATGAATCAGGCAGAGAGAGTAAATGCAGGGAGAGGGCTATCACAGGAATGAAGTGAGGAAAAGGTAGAGGAAAGGGTGACTCTAAGAGACACGTGACAGATTATTAAGAAGACTCAAAGAGGTGGGAGTGGTATAGAGAACACTGGTTTTCCTGGGAGCGTGGAGAAATGATGGGGCATCTGATAAACATTCAACAGTTGGAGAGGAAATAGTTGGTGGGGTACCAGGGGCACCTGCAGTTAGTTTGAGCATGTTGGGTTGGGGTTCTAAGAGTGGGGTTTTTGTAGACAGTTGAAAATACAGTATAGTTTAGGATTAGCTGTGTCAGCTTGAATTCAGCTACATAAAGGTGATAATTGAAGTCAGGAGCATATTGAATGTGTAGAGAAGGTCAGAACCCCAAGACTTCTTCTGTTGGTGGAAACCAAAAGTTAGAGAGTAGGACGAGGGAGAGGATCTGTTGAAGGGGCAGTCAGAGAGGTTGGAGGAAAACCAAGAAAGCAGTGTTACTAAGACTGCCCCCAAAGGATAATAGGACTGGATGGATTTATTCCTATATTCTTGCAAGGACCAGATAGTCCCCATATTGTGTAAACTGTTTAAGAGCGTGGAAAAATCTACTCTCGGGGAATAAGATTCTATTTTCTAAAACTGTCCATGTCTGTTTCCTTTGCTCCACTGTCCCTTGGGGGAAGGGTTTATGTCTTATTCAGCATTGAATGTCAATATCTGGCTTATAATAGTTGCACAATGTGGTTAATCTGAAGATATTGCAACAAAGGACAGTTTGCAGATCTGTCTCAGTTATAAACATAGATGTGCTGGTGATGGCCCAGTTCTCTTGTGGACTTGGATCAGACCTCACTTGAGGACTGGGGTTACACTTGGGCCTTAATCTTTGAGAGAGGAGGGAATAAATTGGAGAAGGGAGTAGTGGGCCTCAATATACCGAATCTTATGAAGAATTTTTCTGAAAACGGAATGGACTGCCTCACATAATAGTATTTAAGCAGTCTCAGGTGATATTGTAGAGGAGAGTCACATACTCTGAAGTGGATTGGGCTGGATTCAGTGTATTTCTTTTTTTTTCTTTTGTCTCGGTATTTTCTCCTTACTTTTGGGCATATACAAAATGTGTATTTGAAGCAGAGTTGACAGTATTTGACAGATTGTGTGTGTGAAGGGTGAAGAAGAAGGAAGAGATGAAAATAGCTTTGAGGTTTGGGAACAGGGTATGTTGGGGTGGCACTCTTCAAGACTGGAAGCACAGAATGGAAAACTGTTTTGGAGGTGGGTTGATAAGATCAGTTTTGGGGGGTGCATAGTATTTGAAAAATAACAGTCTTAGGAAAGCTTTTATTTTGAAGTTATCTTTGTTGACTGTATCACTTATCAAATATTGTGCAAAGCCAATCATTTATGTTTTTGGTGACCCAGGTAGAAAGGACCTGATCTGGTCTAAACATGGAAATATCTCTTAATATAGGTGTAATAATACAGTGCTTTGTCCTTAATTAGTTGTTTTACATCTTTCTTTGTGTGGCTTAAAGTTTTTAGTTTGATTCTGCCACTTTTGTTTTGTTATTGTGTGCAGTTTGATGGATTTTTTTTTTTGTCCCCATCTTTATATTTGTCAATAAGAGGGCTACTAAATAGGGCACTGTTCTCTCTTTGTGTAGTTCCCACAGCTGTTTCCTATAGTAAAGGCTCTGGAAAACAATGACCTCATAGTTTCCGCCAAAACAAAACAAACAAAAAAAACCCCACAAGAAACAAAATAAAAATGACAAAAAGCTTTTATATATATTGGTGAAGAAGAAATCATTCAAAATGAGTAATTAAGAGTACTGTCCTCTGTTGCTTCTTCCTTCAAAAATATTCTTGTTTGCTCTCCAAATTAATTGTTCATTGGAGGTTCCTCAAATGGCCTTTTATGTTTAACAAACAACATTTTTGTAGTGGAGCACATTGAGATATCTTTCTTTCATTTCATTGTGATCTCTTTCTATTTAGAAGGCCTTGTTTTACAATCTGGACTCTGGCACTTCCTAGAGGAATTGGCCAGTCACCCAACATCTGTTGCTTCTTCCCTCCAGTTGTTGGGCTTGGAAGGTAGCAGACAATGCATCTATAAACAAACATTTCATCTTGTAGAAGATTTCATATGTCTGGTCAGGAAATACTTTGTTGATATCTGATTCTACTGTAAGGAAACTTTGTAACCTCATCACTAGCTAAGTAGTTTGACATTAAATCTTTGTAGTCATCTGATCTTTAAGAGCAATGCAGACCCATCTGATTCTCAGGAGATTTAAGAAATGATAATAATCATAATAATGAAAATACCATTTATGTGTGTGGAGCCGGATCATTTACAATTTCATGTACGTTTTCATTTATTCTTCACTACAGTCCTGTGAAAAAGGCATTAGCATTCTACTTTATATTAACATATTAGGATTCAGTGCTGGTAAATAGCACAGCTAGGACTCCAACTGTGCATGGTTTTTGTGAGGATTAAGTGAGGAGATGTTAGGAAAGGTTTAGCATAGAAACTAGCCCATAGTAAGTATTCAAGAAATGGTAGGTTGTGATAATGAACCTATACTCACTAGAATATTCTCCCCTTTACCCAGAATAGCCAAAGCCTGAAGCAAGAAGCAAGCAGATGATGGCCTGTTCCTTGTGAGCCAAATGGTTCTACAGAGTTTTTTGGCTTCAATACCCTGCCATTTGTTGATGCACATGTTTTACTGAACTGTTTGTTTTAGTCCTGTAGTCTGGTGACAATACAGGCTTTGATACCACTAAGATTTTTTACCTAATGTGCACAGAAGCCAATACTGAGTTACCAGGATTTCAAGAAAAGGAAGAGTGTATTGCATAGTTGATCAGCAAGGAGACTGGGAGGCAAGCCTCATATCAGTCTTCCTGAACAAAGTGGGTGCTTAAGGGAGTGGCTAAGGATGGGGTGAGGTGAGCTGGGCCAGTTCAGTTTGAGAAAGGCAGCTGAGTGTCATGGTTAGGGATGATGTGGGCCAATCCAGTTTGGGAAAGGCAGAGTTAACCATGAGCATGCTCAGTTGCAGGTAATCTTGGTCTTAAAATGAAGGCCTAGCATGCTCAGTGACTAGACCAGTGGTAGTCCAACTTTAGTAGGTGCTGCAAAGGGCAGAAGAAAGAGTAACTTATCTTCAGAGGCAGCAAGCCTCTTATGAATAAACATGAGAAGGTTGGCATTTGAAAAAAAAGGGAACTAGAAACTTCTAGAAGCTTTTACAAACCATTAAGGGAAGGGCTACTCTGAAAACTGGGTTCATAAGTGGTGGTTTCATTTTCATGTTTGGTTTTGTCCCCAACATGTCAGTGAATTGGATGAGATTCTAGAAGGCATATTAATTTAATTTTTGACTGTCTTGAAGCATATAATATATATTCTGAGTTACAGAATCCAAATCCATGAAGATCTTTAATTAAAATCAAATAGCTGAAGTTTAGTAGAAACTAACATCTTGCATTTGGGTTTGGAAAATGAGCTACCCCGTAGCACATATGTGAAAGGTCCTAAGTGTGTTAGTGGCATGTGGGCTTACTTTGATTTAGGCTGATGAAGCTTCCAAAAGTGCTTAAGGTTTTATGCTACCTTAAATTAAGTGTCAAGATTCAGGGAGGAGATAGTACTGTTCCCAGTCAGACCACATCTAGATTTTATGTTTCTTTCTGGGAACCTAGGGTATTGAGTAATTTCTGGGACACTGACAAACTGGAATGTCTGGAATTGGTGGTGGGAATAATGGAGGGAAGGAGAAAGGGCAGGTCCACTAGAGGACCCTTTCCGTAGAGGTAAGGGGGTTACTTTCAGAAAGCATCTGATAGCTTCCTTGGACACAATTCCAACTCCTCTAGTTCTAGCCCTCCTTATGTCTCAGCTAGACAATTCCAGTAGGCTTCCAAGCCCCTCTCCCTATTCTGTCTCTTCTAATTGATCGTTTATATTGCTGCCAGATTAATTTTCTTAAAGGTTGCTTGCAGTTACATTTTTTCTCTTCTCAATCACTATTACCTTCTCTTTTATATAAAAAATGTGGTATAAATTTCTTAGCTTGGTGTTTAAGCTTTCCCATGGTCTGGCTCTAGTTTTTACTGTTTCTTGGGGAGGCAGAACGCAGGGGAGGAGCTTTAGAGTTAGAGACTGGTTCAGATCCCTAGATCTGAGGCAATTGACTTACTTTCTTTTAGTTACATTTCCTCTTTTATGACATTGGGGTAATAATGTTTTCCTCATAGGATTGATATGAGGAATAGATTGAAAAATATATGTAAAGTGTACAGTGCCTGGCACAAAAGCATCTACTAGTGTTCTTATTTCTGTTTTTTTTTTACAGTCACCTGACCTCCTTGCTGTTTCTTATTCAAGCACCATTCTTTCTTGCCTGTCTTGCTTTTTCTCTTCTCTCTTTCCTAGGTCCATTCTCCAAGACCCACCTTAAAAGCTACCCTTTCGTTAAAGTTCCCTTGACCCCTATAGTTGGAAGTAATTGTACCCACATTTGAATCAACTAGCATTTTACATGGAACTCTTGTGGTACTTGCACACTTCTCTTTATAATAATAACAATAATAGCAAAGTGTTAAGGTAACTATTATTTTGGAAAACTTCAAACATATCTAAGGGAGAGACTAATATGCCCCATGTCCGTATCACTCAGCTTCAACAATTACCAATTTGTAGGCAGTTTAATTTCATCTATATAACCATTGCTTTCCCTCCCCCCAAATTATTTAGAAGCAAATCCTAGACATGTTTCATCCACAGATATTTCAGTATTTATCTGTAAAAGATAAAGGCACATTAAAAAAACCACAAAACCCAAACATAATGCCATCATCCAACTAAGGAAAATGAACAATAACTCCTTAATATCATCAGACCCACCAGTTTCCCTGATTGTGTCTGTCTGTTTGTCTGTCTCTCTTTCACACACACACAATGTGCATTTTTTTTTACAGTTTATATAAATTAGGATCCAAATGAGGTCCAACATTTCACATATTTTGTTTCTTATAATCTATTGCTCTGTTTTATTATTTTTTCTTGTAATTTATTTGTCGAATGAACTGTTTGTTCTGTAGAGCAGTGTTTTTCAAATTATTTTTGGTGAAGGACTAGTTTTGAAAATTTGCAGTGTGTTCTGGACTAATACATTTGTCAAATACAAAACAAATGAATTGCTAGAAAAATGAATTAAAAAAGACATAGAAAAAACAAACCCCATTCAGAAAATTTAGATTCAATAGACAAAAAATTCCTCTATTAAATTGCTAATAAATGTTTCTAAATGCTCACTTTTAATTTCTGTACTTGTCATGGACAGGTAACAGAAGTTTCACAAATGGACATACCTGTCCATTGATCATACTTTGAAGAGCACTTCTGTGGAGTTTCCCACAATCTGGATTTTTCCGATTGTATCCTTGTAGTTTCAATTAAAATGTTCTTTTGTCTCTTGTGTTTCTATAAATTGGTGAGTAAATCTAGAGGCTTAATGAAATTCAGATTTGAGGGTTTTGTTTTCTCCCTTCTTTTTTTGGTAAAAACATTTTGTGGGGTAGTGATGTAAACTTCCATCAGAAGGCCTATAATCTGGTTGTGTCTCTCTTGTCATGTTAGCAGCCACTGATGATTATTTGATTCCTTAATTCATTAAGGGTAGCAAAATGGTGATATTATAATTCTAACATTCCTTCTTCTTTATTAGTGGGAATACTTCTATTCAGACTCTTACTCTCATCAATTATTTGGTTCCCTGAGATAACGTTTGTGGAAGAAAGGCAAGAAAGATATATATACTTGATTTTTTCCCCTCTATATTCCAGTTTTCAAAATAATTACTTGATTTCCAAGTTAATGAGGTGCTTTGGTGTGTGTGTGTGTGTGTGTGTGTTTTGTAAGTATGAATGTATGGATTTGAGAATATTTGTGTCTCAGTCAATTACAGTTATTAACCTTATTTTTTTAAATTTATCATATATCACCCCCTCCTTTCTGCTTGTTCTTGCTGTGTTCATTTTTGCATTCTTCTGTGTCTGCTTGTCTCCCCCCACTGTGGTGACCTGCCGAGTCAGCTCACCGCACGGCGGCCTGCCTGCTCGCGGCGGCTTGCCCTGCCCGCGGCGGCTTGCCTTCTTGAGGTGGTCTGCCTGCTCGAGGAGGCCCTGGGAACCGAACCCGGGGCCTCCCATGTGGTAAACCGGAGCCCTACCAATTGAGCTACAGCCGGTTCCCTTATTAACCTTATTGATGAGCTCAGATTGTCCCATTTTTGGCATGTGGGACAAGTTGGCTCCCAAGTCTTTTGACATGATACTGGTAGTCTTTGATGTCAGACTAGAATTCAAAGAAGCTAAGATGTTCCAGGCTCATCTTATACGTTTCCTGCCTCAGATCTGAAATCAGTTATTTCTTCAAGAGCGGGTTCCTTTTGGTGGGAAAAGGCTTTGAGAGACCACAATTGGGACTCCAGGGGTGTTTATGTTTCTATATCTTTTAAGTGGGCAGAGCTAGGAAATGTGTATTTCTTTTAAAGATAAAAATTAAGAATTCATACTCATAATTCCAACTCAAACTCAGGATTTCAAGGTTTTTGTTTAACATTGATTTTATGTCTGTATCTCCTTTCTCACATGCTGAAGATCCTATTATGCCAATTATACCTGTGTAAATTCTCATTTGCTTTATCCCATAATGTACTCCTAAGTCTCAGTATCATAATACCAATACTACCACCAACAATATTGAAAATGGCTTAGGTTTTTTTTTTTTGGTGTTTTTTTGGTTTATTGGGTATATCCTACTAGGCTTGTATAGTCAAATTATTGTGTTAGTAGGTTAGTAGTTCTTCTGAGTGTGGTTTTGTCACCAATTGGATATATAGTTAAATTTATTTGTTTCATTTTGTTTTTGAGGGATTTAAAAAAAAATTTAATTTTGTTGCATTTTTTTTAAACACACACATATGGTGTGAAGTCAAATCTACAAAACAACGTCTATTCAAAGAAGTCTAGCTTCTGCCTCTGACCCCTCCAACCCTATTTCCTCTCCCCTTCAATTTTATGGTTTATTCTATTGTTTTACTATAAGCAAATATGTATATGTTGAGTATCTATGTCTCTGTGTGTGTTCATTTCTCTTATTTAGATAAATTGATGATAGCATAATATATATATATTTTTCCTTCTTGCTTTTTTCATATAGCTAATGTGTGAGTGCTTGCCATATGCCCTGCACATTGATAAGTGCCTCATGTGGATCATTTTATTTACTACTCATAACATTATAAGGTAGATATATTTTTTATTATTCTGTTTTCCCCTTTTTACAAATGACAAAATAGATATTTCTTAATTCTGTGATTCTCTTTATTCCCTGTAGTAACAAGTCCTTTGCTTTGGTGTAAATGTTCATGAGTGAATGAGTGAGCAGGGAACGCTTTCTTACTCCTCTGTCTGTTTTACTTTGAGCAATGATGGACAGAGATAAGGCTGTTATTAAGCTGTAAGGGAGGAAATTCAACCTTTTCTTTTCTTGAGGTTCATAGCTCTTTTTTTTTTTAAAGATTTATTTATTTTATTACATATCTCCCCTCCCCCCCCGTTGCGGTGACGCGCGAGACTTGGTCACTGCGCGCAGGTGCGGCTTTCCCCGCTTGTGGGCGGCTTCTGCTTCTATTCACGGCCGGCTCTTGCTTCA
The DNA here is from genome assembly GCA_004027955.1 of Chaetophractus vellerosus. NCBI lineage: Eukaryota > Metazoa > Chordata > Mammalia > Cingulata > Chlamyphoridae > Chaetophractus > Chaetophractus vellerosus. The sequence continues at coordinate 10,552 of PVKH010027067.1, forward strand.
GTTCGCAGGTGGCTGGCTGCGCTCCATTCACAGGCGACCTGCCCTGCCCGTGGCGGCTTTTGCCCTGTCCGTGGCAGCTTTTTGCCCTGCCCACGGTGGCTCTGGCCCACCCATGGCGGCTTGCCATTCTCAAGGCGGTCTGCCCGCTAGGAGAGGTCCTCAGGAACCGAACCTGGGGCCTCCCATGTGGTATCCCAGCGCGCTCTTTATCCACTGAGCTATCTAGCCGGGCCCTCATAGCTCTCTTTATAGTTGGAAAAGAGTAATAGTAAGATCCTCTTCCCCAGCCAAAGTTGCTCCCAGTAATTATAAACATACATTAACATTCTTTAATTTAGCCCTTAACAGTGCAGTGACAACTTGGTTAATTTCCTTCATTTTGGAGTCTTTATTTCATGCAAATTATAATATACTAGGTTAGCTAAAGAAAAGACCAACAAATCTCATGGAAAATAGCTACTAGTTAGTGATTTCAGGATTTTAATAGGGACAGGAAGAAAAGAGGAGTATTGGCAGCTTTTTCTTTTATATCAAGTGGAAGGAAGGGTGGTCAGGATCCCTTTGAGCCACTGTTGTAATGTCAGATCGCTGATTAGGCTGTTGTAATTGACACTCCCCCCCTCCCCCCAGTGACTTCAAATTGCTGGGTCACATGATAACTCTGTTTTGAGCTGGAGGCTCTTGTGAGGGTTGAAAGAATGGGCTGAAGCTGTGATTGATTTCCATAGGTTAGGGGCCAGACTGGCTTGACTATCAAGCATGCACAGCGTTGGGTGTGGCAAGAAAGATATGGTGGGCCCATATTTGAAAACATTTCCAGCTACTTAAAATTTATTAGGAATACTCTGGGTTTATGGAATACGAATGCATAATTTATGGAAAACTTATTGGATCTTTGCCTATGAATAACATCTCTTGGTTACTACTAATTGATGTTTCAGTTATAAAAATGCAATGACAGAATGATTCAAAGCAAGGTTATTTCGAGAATATTTGGGATCCATTTATAAAATTGGCTCTTTGGTCAAAAATATTTTAGATCTGTTTATCATCAAATAATATTTCCAAAATCAAAAGGATGTGTACTTTTGCCACTGTCCGTGTGTGCGTACACATCTAGTTATGGAAGAGGTATGTGCATGTTTGGCCTTAGGGATTGTTCAAGGCCTTACCTCATGTTCACCTCATCCCTTACCTTCCCCACCCTTTTCCACTCCAGAGGATGGGTAGGTCACTTCACTGCCACCCCAAAGAGGAGTGCCACTCAGCCAAGTACACTTATTGGCCATTCTGCAAAGTTCATGAGTCAAGCCTATGCTCTTCTTCTTTCCTCCACTTTGTCAGGAAGCTGAAGCTGTTTTTTTCTCTTCCTAGGGTTAAGCTCTCACCTCCCACCCGGCAGCCAGGGTGACCTAAAAAGGCCCCTAGCTGGTGGCTCTAGGCATAATCTCTTCTTTTTCTTTCTCTTTCCCTCATTTGCCTCTGAAGCTGGCTGCTGTCTCTTTTTTCCCCAGTGAGAAGATCCAAAGGTTGGTTTAGGCTTTGGGTTTAGGATTAATATTTGCAGAAAATTTTGGTTTAAGGCCTCATCGATCAATCTAGCAGAGAAAAAAAAAAAAAAGAAAGAAATTCTCAAGTGTGGTGCAGCCTAACTCCCTGGCTAGAAGTAAGGTGTAATTTTTGTTTTGCCACCCTATCATACGATTTGGGTTTCCTGGGCAAAATACCATTATGTACTATTATATAATCATCCATTAGTACTACCTTGTTATTATCAGCAAATTCCTTTTGGAAAAATTGGAAAGTATAAAAATTTATAAGGAAAAAAAAAAACAAAAATCACCTATAACTGGCCACTGAAGGATAAAAGACAGAAAGGTCTTTAGTAGTGTATTGAAAAAGTTTGAAATCATATTAATCTTTTTCCACTTAATTTTATTATATTTTTTACTCCATGTTCTTTTAAACTCTCAACATCTGTAAAGACTGCATATTGTTCCATGATAGAAATATATAGTGATTTATTAAATATTTAGGTGGCTTTTACAGTTTTTTTTCTGTTTTGATCAGGACTGGGTTTTTAAAATTTTTCAAAATTGTTTTGTTCGTAAACTACAATTTGCCCTCTACTTCCTTTAAATACCTTGTATTAGTCAGCCAAAGGAGTGCTGATACAAAGTACCAGAAATCTGTTGGCTTTTATAAAGGGTATTTATTTGGGGTAAAAGCTTACAGTTACAAGGCCCTAAAGAGTCCAACTCAAGGTACCATAAGAGGTACTTTCTCACCCAAAGTCCGTTGCCACATGTTGATGCAAGATGGCAGGTGATGTCTGTGAGGGTTCAGCCTTCCTCTTCCCTCTTAAGGCTCCGTGGGTCCAGCTTCTTCTGATCTCAGCTGTGGGTTGGCATAAGGCTCATCTCTCTTGCCAGGACTCCTTTCTTTCCAGGCTCAGCTGCTCTGGTCTCTTCACAAGGTCAGCTGTAAACTATCAGGCAAATATCTCAACTCTCCCTGACCCTCCATTGTCAA
>PVKH010027068.1:0-13086 GCA_004027955.1 Chaetophractus vellerosus
CTGGAACCCCTGTCCTTGCCTAGCTTGGGGCCTTTCAGGAGAATACACCGAGTTAGAAATTTCCACACTGAGTTAAATAAGGATTTTTATGTACATGCTACCTTTGAGGCAGTGCTTATAAATATACCACGATCCCCAGTATAATATGGCATGTAGGCAATGCATATGGGTGGGCTAATGTTCATAGCATAGGAAAAAACATGTTGGGAGGCAGAGTAGTACTATGGCCAAGAACTTGGGCATGGATTCAATTCAAGTTCCACTACTTACTACTCTGTGACCTCAGGCAGGCCACAAAACCTCTCCAAGTCTCCATTTATCTGTAAAATGACTGTAATAATCGCAATCTCATAGAGTTGTGGATTATATTAATCCATGTAAAGCACTTTAGCACGCTTGGCACCTAGTAAGTACTCAACTATTAGCCATTAGTATTAGATATTTCATTATTGCTTACTACATTACATGCATGGGGGATACTGTTTTTCTGATGTAAAAATGAAGTACATAATAAGATGATCCTCGTGGGATTTTATAGATTATAAAGCAAGCTTTAAAATTTTTTTCTAAAAGGAAGATTACTCCTTCCAAAAGATGAACTCACCATGACTGATTACACTAATGGCACTTGCACATATTTTACAGCAACAAATATATTCTCATCAAAGTGATTACAACTTACTGTCAGCAGTAATACGTGAAAATTCCAATTCCAATTATTTATCATTTATTAAAAAGATTTTAGTCGATTTCCCCCCATGATTTGGAGGCAGCCTAACATAGCACCTAATTTTGCACTAAAAATGCTCAATGTTATTTCCATCTCCTAATATATAACCTTTTTATATAGATTCATAAAATAACTATCAGTTATTGATAATTCTGTGCCAGGCATTGTACTGGAAGTTGGCATAGGTTATCTCACTGAGTTAATACCCTCACAACACCCTTAAAGAGGCACATTAATAATTTTACCTATTTCACAGAAGGAAACTGAGGCTCAGAAACATATCCAAAATTACAGTCAGTAAAGCAACTGGCCTGGAATTTGAATCCAAGCCTATCTGACTCAAAATCTGGTTCTTGTTTTTCCTTCCTTAAGAACAAAAGACAAATAGCATTTCTTGGACTTAATTTGAGGATATCATTCATTAAGTGGAAATTACACTTTTGTGGTATTCATTGAGCCATACACTGGTGATTTGTGTACTTCTCTATGTGTATGTTATACTTCAATAAAAAGGTTTAAAAGGGGAGAAAATAACTGGAAGTTCATTCAAGTGACCAGTGTACAAACTAATTATAAAGTGCTGGAATGTAAGTGGAGTGATGAGAAGGTTTCACCAAGGTGCTCATTTTAGACCAAGATCTGGACAGATTTTCTTTTCAAAATAGTGAAATTTCTTCTTACCTGAAAATAAACAGGATTTGTTGAGATTTCACCTGAACATTCAAAAGCCATAGTTAGGATAGATGAAGTGATATTTTCATTCAACCTTAAAGGAGGTCTTGTAATATTCTGATAGTTCATTAACAAATAGTAAGGATTTAGTACTTTTACTTTCTGTGATTTATAGTTTCATTACAAGAATGTTTTCTCCCTCCTATGACAGGTTGCGTGATGACAAAATGAAAGAAAAACAAAAACACCAGGAGGAAAGGCTAAAAGCTGCTCTGGAAAGAGCAGTTGCACAACCAAGGAAAAAGGTTTGTGTTTTGTTATTAATAGACCTAGCTACATCACTGTGTGTAGTGCTTCTGTGCTACACAAACAGAATACTTATCCACGCTGAACTCTTCAGTAAAACTATCTTTTTTGCTCACAGGTACAATTTGGCTCTGGTTCCTTCTTACTTTTAGAATGATTGAAATTACTGGGTCTGTATTTCTCCAATACACCCACTTTTTAGTAAAAAGAGCCACTTTCCTCTTCTTTTTCTTTAGCTCTACGTTCATGGAACCAGAGAATTTTTGAAACAAATGATTTTTCTGAATAACAAATACAAGAATATAGTTCAAAGAATACAAAAGAATATTCAATGAAAAGCAAGTCCTCCCCTGTCAGTTCCCCTCCTGGAGAGAACCACTATTAACAGTATTGTCTGCATCCTTCTGGAAATATTCCACGCATTTATTTATATATATTTTCCACAGATGGTAGCTATGACCCTTGCTTTTCTCAATCAACAATGTTTTAGAGATAGTGAACACAGAGAATTACACTTAATTGGAAGGGTCTTCTAATCCCTACATTGTAAAGATAAAGACTGATAAATTAAAATGTCATTTCAGATTTAACAGCAGTCAGGACTTTGTATTGCAAGATTACCTGTGCAATGAATTTGGGATTAGGCAATCACTGGGTGCATGTGGGCCATGATTTTCCTACTGGGTTAGGAGAGCCATCACAAAACCCAGTTATGACCCATCAAATCTTATCCTAAGCCGTACATTTAAATGATAAATAATTTTAATAATAGGATTTACTTGGGTATATTCCCCAGAGAGAAAGAATAGGTGTGCATCTGCATCTAGAACTGGTTCCCTAAGCCTTTCCTGGTGGGAACACCTCCAATAGCCGACAGCACTACTAAGAAGACACTACATGATTTTCTGAATTTTCTCTAAATGCCAGTTGTCTGGTGCTCAACAGAAGAAAGCCATCTTTTCCAACCATGAAGGTTTTCCTAGCTATGACACTTACTATATCTTCTTGGTTCTCTGCCATACTTTGGGGGCTCAATTTGTAACTTAAGTGCCTAGCATGGTGGACATCCTAGATTATCAATTCCTTTGCAACTGTGATTAAGATTTTAAACCATATTATCTTTGTGAAAACCAACTGATATTTCACTTATACTTAAATAGAAAAGTTATGTTAAAGAATATTAAATTTTTGTTTTTCTTTTGTTTCAGTTGGGAAGACGGCTCGTCTGTCGTTCAAAACCTCCACAGAGTAGCAAACACCACTTACTTTTAGTCAATGATACAACAAAAGCACAAGAGGATGAATTTTTTTTTACTTGAAGTTGTAAGACATGTTATTACCATAATGTCTAAAGCACATTTCTAGATTTTGGTTTCAGTAATGGCAATATTCTGCACCATATATGTCCTAAGCAATTTGAGGAAACTGGCCTTTATTCTAAAGGTTATAGAATTGGGAGTAGAATGATATAACTATATGGTGAATGACCATTAAAGTGTCGTAGTAATGGCCATTCTCAAACATGAAATCTTAAATGATTTTCTCATTTTTCTCAACCAGTCTTTGGGAATTTCATAGCATACAATGCATCACTGTGGAATAACGATGGACAACTCTCAAATATCTGAAGGGTTTTGGGGGGTTTAAACTGACGTGAAAACTGCTAGGTTATGGTCTCAGAATGTAACTGTGAGACTTTTTTGTTTCATATTAAGAAAACTTAATTCTCTTAAGCAAACAAATAAATCATTTGCTTTCAACCTAAATGGCAGTTTATAATTTCTGTTGTGTCCTATCTCCACAATCATTTTAATTTTCAGGTAACGTTTCAATTTTAGCTATAATACATGTGTTACTTAGCTTATACTGATATAAGTAACATATAGTTTATTGGCTACTAAATAAAATAATACAGCATATATAAACTAAGAAAATGCTTTGCTTTATATATGTCAAAAGTGGCTCAGAGGGAGCGGATGTGGCTCAGGCAGTTGGGCGCCCACCTCCCACATGGGAGGTCCCAGGTTTGGTTCCTGGTGCCTCTTAAAGACAAACAACAATCAAACAACAAGCAGACATTGAGCAAAAACAAACAAGCAGGGAAACCGATGTGGCTCAAGCGACTGGGCTCCCGTCCACCATATAGGAGGTCCAGGGTTCAATGCCGGGGCTCCTGGTAAAAGGCAAGCTGGACTGCATGGCGAACTGGCCTGAGCAGAGAGCTGGCCCACGTGGAGTGCTAGCCTGTGCGGAAAGCTGGCACAGCAAGATGATGCAACAAAGAGACACAGAGGAGAGACAGTAAGAGAAATTTATAGCCATAAATGCCTATATTAAAAAAGAAGAAAAAGGGAAACGGATGTGGCTCAAGGGATCGGGCTCCCATCTACCATATAGGAGGTCCAGGGTTTGATTCTCAGGGCCTCCTGGTGAAAGGTAAGCTGGCCTGTGCAGCGAGCTGGCCTACATGGAATGCTGGCCCACACTAGTGTAGCAAGATGATGTGACAAAAAGAGACACAGAGGAGAGACAATAAGAGATGGCAGCAGAATAGGGAGCTGAGGTGGCACAAGAGATTAAGTGCTGCTCTCCCACTCCAGAAGGTCCCAGGATCAGTTCCTAGTGCCGTCTAAAGAGAAGACAAGCACACAGAGAGCAGACAGTGAGCACAAAACAATGAAGGGGTGGGAGAGAAATAAATAATATAAATCTTTTTTTAAAAAAACAACAAATGAGCAGGGAGCAGATGTGGCTCAAGCAGTTGGGCGCCTGCATCCCACATGAGAGTTCCTGGATTTGGTTCCTCGTGCCTCCTAAAGAAAAAAAACAAAACAAATGACAAGCAAAAAACAACAGACAATGAGCAAAACAACGAGCAAAAAAACAGGGAGCAAACAGACAAGGGAGACATCTCGGGGCGGGGGGGGGGGGAATAAATAAAGCTATTGTTAAAAAAAAAAGTGGCTCAGAAGTAACTTTAAAACAAATAGCTGCTTTTAAAAGGTTTCAGTTAACATATAATTAGAAGAAAAGGGCTGAAATTCACCTTCATAAAATTTTCTAAAGCATATAAAGTATAGAGAAAACAGAATATTGGTCTTAAAAATGAAAACCAACTCGAACGAAGCTGATGGCTTTTAAAGCACTAGTTCTGTGTACAATCTTTCAAATGTTTCAACATTTCAGCTTTGCATGTAAATATAAAAATATAAATAGCTCACAAGTCAAGATGAAAAACAAACAAATCTTTATTGTCTAGAAATATATATATATAAAAAAAAACCCCATGGTAGATGCTATTCTCTCATTTCCCCATCTTCTTCCTCTTCTTCAACTCCTCTGATATAAAGGACATTATTACACCTGTAAACAGAAAAACATTTTGCTGTTCCAACTGGAAACCATATACAATATGAATTACTATATTAGATTTTCTTCAGTACAAAATATGAATACCAAATTTACAGCACATCATTTCTCTTTTTAAAAAAAATATTTTTTATCACATTTGTTAAAAACATATGACATTTATTTTTTACCATGTGGTAGTTATAAAATAGCATAATTTTGTGATTTTCTAAAGAGAATAATGACTAGAATTTGGAGGTTTGAAGCTACTTCTAGAGAACAAGTATAACAAAAACCAGTAATAGCAGCCAGACCCATCTAAAATTCAAAACCAAGTTCCTGCAACTAAAACCACAGAAAAAGATACTTAGTTAAGAATTGAAGTTTAGTATCAACACTAGAAAAATAGTAAGATGAATTGTTTTAAAATATCTAAGATTTTACTTTTGACAAGTTTAACAATTTCAAAAACTTTTAGTTGTAGAATATTTCGTTTAATAGTGATTTTTTAAAAATTTAAATTTAGGAAATTCAGGCACTAATTCATTTATTCAAGCAGGTATTTCTAATGCTCATCAGTAACTCCTTACATATACTATTGTTGTTTGTTACCTTATTAAAACTTCACCCAGGTGTCCGGATAATGCCCCATCTATGTATTCTTCTGTATTTGCAAGCTGTAAATAAATAAAATCCCGAAACTTTTATATTAGTCAACAAACCAACCAAAGGAATAAATATTAATTAAAAATAAAGGTAAGGTATTTGAAACATTTTAATAAATTAATACAACTACTGGATGTTACTCCCTCTCTTAGCATAAACAAAAAGTATCCTCCTATATCCAAAGGATGTGGTTTTGTCCAAAACATATATGGTTGTCAAGAGATAATTAGTTCTGTATTTAACTATTAAGATCAAGTTATTTTTAAAACAAAACCATTATTTTAAATTTTGGTTTCTAATTATACAATAATGCTCCAAAGGCTATCAGATTTTAAATAAAATCCCAAGGCCTTAACATGGCTTAAAAGGCCTTACAATGGCTCCCATTCCAACCTAACTTGGAATGGGGGCCATTCCATTTCATGACCCACGCTGGCTTTCTTACTGTACCTTGAAGAAGCCAAGCATGCCACAGGATCTTTGCACTTGCTGTTCTCTCAAACTGGGATGCTATTCCCCCAGACACTCACTTTCGTTGCTCACTCAATCCTGGTCTCTACTAAAATGTATTTCCTCTGGTTTTCCTTGGCTATCCTATCTAATATTGCACACTCTGTCACTCTCTTCTCTTTTTCTGCAGTTCTTCATTGCATCTATTACCAACTTCTACCACTAACACAAAAACTACTTGAGGATAAGGACATTGCTCTGTTCATTGCTGTATTCGCAGTGCCAGGGACACAGAGGGTGCTCAATAAATATTTGCTGAGTGAGCAAACTCAAAAGCATATCAATGTGGTGGAAATACTCAGATATGTTTTGTAACTAATGTTGGAAGGCTCACTAGGAAGCTATATTACTTCTCAAACCAAATATTCAATGGTTTTTTTTTTTTTTAATTGGGTATACATTTCAGATTTTTCTAGGGTCCTGTCAAATGATTCCTGCTTGGGGAATTTTCCAGGGCAAAACCATTTTCTATGAGAACTTTAGAGACCCGAATGTCCTATTTTCAGGTGGTAAACGCTTTTATTAAGGAAAATCTTAGCTTTCTGCAAGTACTATCTGGGTAGGTAACTTTAAAAATACATTTATCTGCCACAAAAATACCTGCACTTCAGGACACATTAGAAAATATAACCTCTAGCCACGGCCGGTTAGCACAGTTGGTTAGAAAATATAACCTCAAACTCTCATCAAAAAACCTGGCCGAAACACTTACAGAAGCTAGTGTAATAGACATGCAGTCCATCCATCAAATTTTTGGGCTGGTCTGCTTCCTTCTGAAGAAATGCTTTTTATTAAATTACTTCTTTGTTGTGCCTTTACAATATATATGAGTTTTACCTGAGAATTTCTCAGACCTAAGTGCTAGGAAAAGTCTAGCTTTCTCCAACAAACTACTGTTTCCCTATGGCACTAGAAATCAAATGTCTCAGCTCTTTAACCATGAGGAATCAAATCTGCAACTGAATTTTGGTTTAATCCCATATCGCTTGGACCTTGTATATTACAGTTATAACATCCTCTCTGCTTGATTTTATTCCAGAGTTTTGCTTTATGTTTGTCAATTTAATTATGCATTTTATAACCCACACTAAACCCTTTGAGGAGTAAAGTGCAACAAAATAAATATAATTTTATAACCCTTATAACTCTTTAGCTTACCTGCATGTTCATATAGCCATCTACAGATACCAGGTAGCCCTTGTATTCCATTCCCCACTTAAGTTTCACCATCACAGGTTTTCCTGTTAATCCATTCAGGAAAGGTTTGGGATTGAGGGGTAAACTCTGCACAAAGAACAAAAGAAAAAGGGCTCAAACGATTCTTTTCCTTCAACTTGGCTTCCACCACCCACTCTCCTATCCCAAATCACCAACCAATATTTTATGGCATTCAAATGAAGCAAATTCTTGACTTCCTCTCATTTTACTAAATAATTTTCATTTTATCTGTTGAAAAGCATCATGGAAATTTAAGTAGCCCATTTCCAGTTTCATCTTTAACCCATCAAAACTTTTTATGTTTTGAAGTATTCATTATTTCATTATTTACTTAAGAAACATTGAGTGCCTACTATATATTATTCACTGTTCCAGGTGCCAAAGAAACAAAGTTAAAGGCACTTAAAAAAAAAAAAAGAGAGATGACACAGTCCCTGCCCTTAAGAAGCTTGGGGGGTATGGAGTAGGGAGGGATGGGGGGAGACATAAAAAAAGAGGAATAATTATCATACATTGTAGAGGAGATATGCATAGAGTGTCCAACCAATTCAAGGGAAAGAAGAAAGTTTGCCTAAAATAAATAATGCCTCCGTTTCAAAGGATGAGAAATATTTCAAGGGGAAAGAGGGCTTTTAAAGGAGGGGAAAGGTGAAGCAACAAGGCAAGCTCAGGGACATATAAACAATTCAGTACTGTTAGAACCCCAAATATGAGGCTAAAGAAGGAAGCAGGACACACATGCTTGGCTAACTTCCACTTCAATTCTGGAGGTTAGGTCTAGGTAGATTATTTAACTTTGTATCACCTACCTAGCAGTGCCTGCTACCTTATGGGCAATCAGTTAACATTTGTTTATTCAGTAAACCAGTAGTATCCTTTGTGAATTTGGACTTTTCTCTTTCCCTCATATGCTCAACTATCGACACAAAAGAAAAGACCCCTCTAAGATAAGCAAGTTCAGAATGATCTTCAAGGACACGGAGACAACTGAAATAGCTCCTAATTGGGTCTCCAGTTTTCACTCTTGTCTCTCTCCAATTTATTATGAATACAGTAACTATTATTATGGGTCTTTTTTATGGAAGCTAATGTCCTTTGTTCTCTGAAGAATTTCCAAGAAGAAATCATCGTCCTCATTTTCAATAAGAATGATTGGGTAAGAAAAGTTATGAACATCCATAATCTTGTATTAGATAATGAATTTGTAGGGGAAACCAAGCTTGTTAGATTACTTTTACCCTTTTATCTTCAAAACATCATCAGCTCAACCATGTCTTTCCTTTCCCTTTTCCTTTTTTGTGATCTTCTCTTCCTTTTTGTTCTTTCACACACTTAGCATATGCAACTTTAATCAACCAAAGGAAAAAAAAAGTTCCAAATGTACAAGCAAAAAAAATCCAAGCTGTTGACTCAAGCTTAACAGATCCAGCTACTTTTATATACAGCTGTATAAGTTAAAAAAACTATCCAATATGTATATACAAGAGGTTTTACATAAGGGCCTATACATTTATTTCCTCAGAAGAACCCTTAGGTGCCACCTCTTGGTGAAGACACCAACACTCCATTCACATATCTTACAAAAAAAAGAAAGACTGTATCCAGAGTCGATAACACTGTGCATCCTGCATTCACGCCTACCAAGCGGCTATTTATCTGACCAATTCTTTTTGAAGATAAAGTCTTTCCTCCCACCTTTTTTTTTCTTCTAAACACTCCCCTTCTGCCATACCTGGTAACCTCTAATCTGCCTTCATTTCTTTTCTTTTTTCAAAAAATAAATTATGATTGATTGATTGGTTTTTAGTAGGTACCAGAACACTGGACCTTGTACAAGTGAAGCAGGTGCTCAACCACTGAGCTACACCTGCTCCTCTAATCTGCTTTCTATCTCTAGGAATGTGCTATTTCTAGTCATCTTTTGTAGGTGATATAATACAATATCTGTCCTTATGTGTCTTGCTTACTTCAATGAGCATGTTTTCAAGATGCTTTCATGTTGCTGCATCTATCATAACTTCAGTCTTTCTTATAGCCAAATAATACTACATTGTGTAGGTACATTTTGTTTATCCATTCATTTTTTGACAAACATAAGGGTTGTTTCCCCTTTTGGCTATTGTGAATAATGCTGCTATGAACGTTGGTGTAAAAGTACCTGTGTGAGACTCTGTTTTCCCTTTTCTTGCTTATATACCCAGAAGTGGAATTGCCAGGTCATATAATTGTCTATTTAACTATTTCAAAAAGTCTATCTTCAATCACATCCTATCTCTGCTTAAAAGGCTTCCAATTACACTTAGAGGAAAATGCAAACCTCTTCATAGGGTCTCCGCAGAAAAGATTCTACCCAATGCCTGGTTCCTCTTATCCTACCTCACAATCACTTTCTTTGCATGCAGTTATGGCTTTCTGTCAGTTTGCAGAACTGGCCAAGCTTTCCTTCCAGCCTTAGAGCTTTTGTTTATGTTTCGAGCTCATCAAGGGGCCACATTTCATGTCTTTTAGATCTCTGGTCAAATTCCATGGAGGTCATCCCTGACCACCTATCTAATGTATCTAGGCGCCCCCTCACAGCTTCCTCTTTACTTCCTTCTTAGCATTTATCGTTATTTGCAGCTATATATTTACTTGTTATTACTTAAGTAATGCCTGTTTCCCACACTGGACCATGAGTTCACCGAGAACAGGATCAGCATGAGAACAATATTCCTAGCACCCTAGAGCAGTATCTGGCAGGTAGGATGCACTGAATAAATATCTACTAAATGAATAAATGAACGCTCTAAAGTCTGAGCTTTGTGTTTCAGAGGGCTGCAGGACTGGGTGCCCTAGCATTATGGAATAAAAACGGATTTTGGAGTGTGATAGACGGGAAATGGAAACCAGGGTCCTAAGATGCCGGTTCATCTTCACCCGGACCCTGCGGCCCCAGCCAGCGGCGAAACCTCACACCCGGATTCAAACCTAGAAGAGGGGGAAGAAAAGCAGGGGCGCTCCTGGCGAAGGGAGGGCACCGGAAGGAGCACGCGCCACACACCGCTCCAGATCAGGGAGAAAGAAACTAGTCAAGGCGTGCGCCGCACCTCCCGCGAATGAATGGGGAACGCGCGAAACAACCACCAGGCTGTTGCTCTCCCTCTCCTTCCCTCCAGAGAGTCTGGCCGTTCTCTCTTTCCTTACCATCGCGACTACTGGCGAATGTTGCAGGCCACTCTCCACCGACCCCGCTGTAGTCCGCCCCTCGTGCCTGGAGCGGCTACCGTAGGCCGCAAGTCGCTGAGCTTCAAGAGAAATGGCCGCCAAACAGCAGCGTGACCTTTCACCACCAGCCACAGCACTCCTGGCTTCTGTGATTGGACGCAAAGAGATGCATGCTGATTGGAGGAGGCTGCTTGTCACTGTCTCCTAGCAACCAGGGATGTGCTTGGGTGCCTTCCCCGCGCGCGGGCCTGTGGGAAGCCTTCGGCCACTGGACCAGAGCCTGAGGGTCCCTGCGGGCCTGCAAAGGCCGTGGGGCTGGGCCCGGCTTTCTCGTTTCCTCACCTGCCTGCGGGGGCCGTTTGGAAGAGCCGTGTGTAGACTTCCGGGTTGGAGATGCTGTGTACCCTGTAGAAAAGACGTGATTTCTCTCCTACTTAACCAACTGGGGTTTCCCTTGTCCTTTTTCAAACATCTGTGAGAACGAGTTCGAGAATCTCGAGTTTCTTCCTTATTTTCCCGCTGGTTTTAAGGTGAGGGTGGGTGTGGGGGCTCCTCTGCCACTGTCTCCTTGTAGCTGAGTGTTCCCTATTCTGTAATACACATTTTAACTCCCGTAGGAAGCGGGAAAGCAAGAGTAGACCAGGAAAGGTGAAACACACCGAAGAAAATGAGGTACAGAATTTTTTCAGATGAGGTCAAATTGAGTCTAAAATCGATGTGATGGTCTCTCTGTAATTGTTTCTTTTGCATTGCCAGCAGAGACCCGGTATAGTCTTTTTGCATGGATTTATAATTTAGGACGTGGGAATTGATTTATGCTGTCACGGATCATCCTTCTGATGTAACGGTGTTGATCAGAATCTCGCTTCTTTTTCCATCTTACAGACGTTCAGGTCACTCTGATCTGAAAGGAACCTAGATCCGTTCTTGGAGAATATGCTATGGCACTTTGGGTAGTGTTGCTTTTTGCGGCATGAATTTAGAATTGAGGATAAAGTATTAGGAGTTGAGGCATTACGGTATACGAATCAGACTTTGGAGGCATTCTGAGTTCAGAACGTTGGTCCATCAAGTGGAGATGGTTTTGGGCGGTTTCTTAAGCCGTTAGTGCCTCTGATTCCTCAGCTATTTAGAAATAGTACCATAGAATTAAATAATTAATATAAAAGCAGTTGGAACTGTGCTGTTAACTATCATTTAATTTTGTTTTTGTGTAGTTTATGCCAAACCATTTTTGGAATTATTTACCCCAAATTTCGTTGGATTTTCCCTTAGTTTGGCAGTCATTCAATAAATATTTAGCCTTTGTACAGACCTCGAGTTCCTATATGTGCCAGGGTCTTTCACAGCTGTTATCAAGGAAATCATACCACAGTGTGTGATTTGGTAGTTGCAACCCCATTTTAGAGATGAGGAAACAGGCTCAGCAGGTAACTTGCTCAGGCCACACAACTAGGTTTCTACCCAAAAGCTTTCGAAAGTTCAATATATTTTTTAGAAGTCTTACATTAAGGGGGAAAAAAAGTTGTTTTCCCAGTGAAGTGAAAGGAAATATTACAGTAATCTTTGTAAAGATGGTCATGTTTAAAGTTGGTTCTTCTCGTGTTGTATATTAAAAATGCTAAGCATGTTCTGAAGATACAGAAGTTTCTGAAGAAATAAACCAAAAATCATTGGTAATTCCACCAGTCAAAGAAAATAAGTGATTTGCCTTTCTTGGTGTACTTTTTTTTTTTTTTAACAAGATATAGATCATTTTGTAACTTGTATACTTTATATTGAGCAAATCTCATATAATTAAATATTCTTCTAAAATGTGGTTTAATGTCTCCATTCTACCGTTTTATACATATGTGATAATTTATTAATCATTCTCCTGTCATTCCCATTTTCCCCCATTATAACAATGTGCATTGAACATACTTGTGTATGAATCTTTGAGTGTATTTCTGATTCTTTCCAATAAATCCCTAATCCTTCCTGGGTTAAAGGGCATGATTATTTTAAAGACTGTTAAAAGTATATTTTGCATTGTTGACATATGATTCAACAGAATATCCATCAGAAAAGTTGGTTTTAATATGGGGATATAAAAGGGTTTATATTTTTTGAAGAGAGGATAGAACACATTTTGGGTTAATTCTGAGGAAATTGTCTCTTCAGTCTGAACAATTTGGTAAGGCTTAAGTTCTACCATAACTCAGCATATGATCCAAAAATTCCAGTGTAAACAAACATTTAAAAATTAATTTATTAGGAAGCAGATGTGGCTCAAGCAATTGAGCTCCCATCTACCACATGGGGGGTCCCGGGTTCGGTTCCCAGTGCCTCTTAAAGAAGATGAGCAAGACAGCGAGCTGAAGTGACAATCTGGTGCAGCAAGCTGACGCAACAAGATGACACAACAAGAGAGACAAGGAGGAAATCATAAT